>QLPA01001353.1:0-20251 GCA_003313945.1 Lactifluus pinguis
CGGCTCTCCGACCACCGAGCCCTACCCGTACAGACCCGGTTTGTTCTCCCTGCTCTCACAAGGCTGAAATTCATAGGTGCGAGCGAGTACTTTGAAGTCCTCGTGGCCCGATTCGACCCCCCACTACTCGACGAGTTCCCGGTGTCATTCTTCGGTCAGCTGATCTTTGACATCCCGCAAACCGTTCGGTTCTTTGGTCGTTACCTGGAATCATTCAAGGAATACAGTCTAACCTTGACATTCAATCGGTTCTTAGACTGCGGCTCTATCTCTTTTCCCTCAATTTCAACGCATCATTCGGCATTTTCTCCGATTCACTCGTGGCAAATCATGGGTCAAAGTTTCGATCGTCAAGTCAACTCCGTAGTACAGATATGCGGCCAGATTCCGCCTTTCCGCTCCAGTGTGAAGTCACTCATCATTAAGAGCGACAGCTTCGTCAACCGTGACATCACGATTGATGATCCCACGCTATGGCTCCAACTTTTTCACTCATTCCCCTCTGTCCGGACCCTTCAAATACCTGTCGTGCTAGAGCGTTCCATCGCATCTGCGTTAGAACCGCCTACGGATGGATCACCAGGAGCTGCTGAAGTATTCCCCTCGCTACAAAGCATTTCCATTGTGGAGGTTAAGTTCTTTGAAACTGTGCGAGAACCTATCCAATCATTCGTCGCGTTTCGCCAGAGCTCTGGTCATCCTGTAACTGTCTCTCGCATTCGAAATCCCGATTAAGAACGTCATCGTCATTAAGGTCCACCGCACCTGCTCTCGTAAGCTTCTTTCCACTCGTCCCCTGTCTTCCTTCCACTATCTGTCTTTCAAATCGTCCGGTATCTTCCATGTCCTGACTACGATTTTGGGCCACCTCTCCGAATTGGCCTCTGCGCTCAGCCCTTACGCTCCACAATACTTCCTTCGGCCTCGACTACATCGTATGCCTTGACTGTATGATATGTTCTAGCATCACTTAGATCTTTGTATATCGTAGATTCCTCTGTCGTGTCAGCGATAACCTCGTTTCATCCATCGTTTCTGATCCCCTGATATCCGCTACGTTGATTGCATTATGTTTGCATTTGTACTGAATGTGCTACCATTATTTACATCAACCACACGTAGCTACGAACTTGAAATGTTACACGGTATTCAGAAGATTAAGAGTTGAGGAATGGAGGAAAAACTCGGACTCGGGGGCGTACAGCCAACATCAGCCGGTTTCCATTCTAAATGCTCTTGGGCGTGATAGACGAGTGGAAAGGGTATCGAGAAGGATGGGGAGATAAGTTAACTTAGCATAGGTCCCAGATGTGGCTGGCCGTAGTGAGGAAGAAGGATGATGGGGAAACAGGAGGTACGGCCGATGGTTCTCGTGGTGAAAGGTAATGATGAGGTATCTTTGCATTAAGGGATGGGAGGTATTTCATGCGATGAGGTTAGGGATCCAGTGACGTTGAGTTGCTAGGTGCTCGTCAGCAATGCAGTCGGAGAAGGGGGGAGGGGACAAATACTCACCGAAGTTGAGGGATTTACAAACTCTGTGTTGTGCGCAAGATAAAAGTAGTTCAGCGGCGAGAATGAACACAGACAGCAAAAACGAGCGGGAGGGACGAGTGCGCGCTTTACGGGCACGCAGGAAGTCAAAACGCGGGTGATCGAGACGAGACTTTTTAAGTCTCGTCTCACCTTCATTTATATGTCGAAAGTACTAGTCTACCGTACTAATTTAGTGTGAGGTTTATTTGAATAAGGAATGAATGTCGAGTTTGGCCTCGAGGTCGGCTGCTCGATGTAAGCGTTGGGCGCGGGACTAGGTCCTCTGCGCGGGACGGTTGTTCTAACTAAGTAAAGGGTGGTCAAGGGGAAGGTGAAGTGGTATAGTATTGTATCGGCTGTGGGCGATCGCCCCCAACGGGGAGCGATCGTTGTCCAAACCGGCGGGGCCTCGGGGAGCCTTTGACGCTGGCTGCCCGTCCTTGGTGTCCCTAACGCTGGGCGCCGTTCTCGGCCGCCAGCCTCGTTCCCGCGTCCTCGTCATCCCACATTACTGTGAACACTGCATCCGACGCTGTGTTCACAGAATTTGTAAATCCCTCATTTTTGGTGAGTCTGTCCTACTAGCTCGACGATGACATCCTCTTGTGCTGGGGAAGAAGTCGTGGCAACGGGCAATTGCCTATTGGTGGCCAGCCTCGGCCGGCTTCCGGCGTCAAGCTGGCCGGAACAGTAAGTTACGCTGCGATAAGGACCCCACTACTCGGCGTCTGACGAATGGATTCCTAGGAAGACTGCTAGCAGGACGCTTGGGTCCTTCTATCACATAAAAGTTTCTGTGTCCCTCCGGGAAGCTCACCTAGTTCTGATCCTTGACATCTCTCTCCCACCAATGGTTCAAATATCTGTCGAGTATCAATGGGGTATCTGCCTGGGCTTCGACGTTGCCCTTACCGACACCCTCGGCAGTTTGAAAGCTCGGATCAAGGAATCCACCGGAATACCCATCGGTACAAACCTCAAAAGACCACCTTTCTAGCTAATAATCTCCGTCACCTCTAGCACAGCAACGTCTTCAATATCTGGACGAAGAAAGCGCCTCAGACCTGCTCCAAGAATACTATATTGCAGAGCTCGAGGATGATAAGACTGTGGAATCCTATGCCAACACCAAGGGAAACATATTGTTTCTTTCGAAGCGAGACAAAACGAAAATCTTTGTCAAAACCCTGACTGGGAAAAAGATCCCATGTTACTCGTCTCTGGATGGAGCTGTTTCGCTATTGAAAGATGAGATTTTCTGCAAGGAAGGGATACCGCCGGGTACGCCTCAAATACTAATTTCGTTTCCATCTAACTGCCGTCCTCATAGAATATCAAGGCCTTGTCTTTGCTGGCAAATATCTACAAAATGAATCGATGCTTTTAGACTATGGAATCCAAAAGGAGTCCACCGTTGACTTAGTACTCCGGCTCGCTGGGGGAGGTCACGGTCCCCGTACGTCGAAGCCCCTGGCGTATGGTGTGGTGTCTTATGATTGGAATGGAGACATGGCAAGTCGCATCGCTTATGCGGAGATACGTTGCTGAACTGACTGAAATGCTATTTAGTTTTCTAACAAGAAGGGGCTGATCCTGGTTCGCGGTCACCCTATCGTCATTGTCGAAAGGGTCAATGAGAACTGGTATCGCGGTCGGCTACCAGGTACAGCCCGTACAGCAAACGAACTTGTTTTCCCGTCTGGATATGTACAAATCGCAAGGTATGTCGACGAAACATTGGATCTCCCAGAACACTTAATTGCAGCTGAGTCTCAGCTTTTTGGACCCTGACTTCGAGTCCAAGATTCAATCGCCGGAACCCTTTCCTAGGAGGTGGGGCGACATCTTACTTTCCGAAGTCGAGGACGCCGAAATAGCCATTAAGGCCGTTCGACTAGATGCGAGCAAACCAATTCCTGCCCTATGCCCTTTTCAATACCCTGAAATAAAACCCCTGTACTTCAAGCTCGGCTTTGCTGATGATGGAGCTTCCTTTGTATCAGTTTCCCTCACCTACGACAGCCGAGTTATCCCGGGTGAAGCTGTCCACGTTCAGGTCAAGCTCCACAGTTTCGCTCATCACCCATCCCGTCGTATTGCTTCGATCAGTCTCAGAATCACAGTACCTGACAACAAAATTAGCAGCGTTGAGCCTTCGACCCGGTTCAGCGATGAGGGTCCGATGGAGGTCACAGGAACCGAATCCTCGGAGGTTAGGCGTATCGTTACTGGAAGGCTCAGGACATTCGTTGATGCGAGCGCTGAGGGCCAAGAACATAGATCGGTCACGCGTTCGGCAACAGAGACCAACCGTCAGGTGATTCAAGGCATTCTTGAAGGAAGGGATGCCTTCTGGTCAATCACGGAGGCAGATGGTGCCACAGGCGGAAAGGGTATACGTGGAAGCATGGATTTATCGTTCATTTTGGAGAGGCAGCCTCGTGTATTTCTATATGATTTATATGTTGTGGAGGATATGGATGGCACGAAGACGCCCCACGTCCTTAGATCGGGGCGGAAATTTTGGTATAAATTGTTCTGGTAGTACTTCCGGTGATCGCTAGGAGAAATAAGGGAGCATCGATCTTTGACGGTGGGGTTGCATTCTGTCTAAGTATTATAAAACAACTTCACTTTTAAACGTTCCCATGGGTGAGAGCCCACCAAATGAGTTGAATGACGGTTGGTGCTTCTAACTTTTTGTTTTATTTTGGTACAACACTTTCCAGAATGGATTCTCTATTTTGTTGTTTTTCATTTTTGGGGGGCACAGCGTATGTCCTGTCATTGTGTCGTTCATTCATTTTTTTCAAAGACCATGTTCGATTATATGACTCGGACTCTCGTGTCGATCAGAGTATGATCAGCGTCAAGTTCTGAAATCCTCGGATTCAGGTTGGTCAAGGATATGAGACGTGGGACGGTGCGGTGCTGTAGCATGAGAAAGAGTTTGGCAAGCCCAGCAGCTCCGGGACGCGGCTTCCAGGTGGCCTAAGTCTGCGTACTACAGGTAGGGAAAGCACGTCCCTTGGCCTCGGACTTGACACGGTGACTCATCGCCAACCCCGATGCTGACACGATCATTTCCGAAGGGGGTAGGTTATTCGGATCTAGTGGATGCAAATGACGAGATATCTGATCGTTTTTCCGACGCTATCTGCGGCTCGGAGACACCGGCTGGTTCCACGGAGCGACGCGCTCCTTCGCTCTTGTGGCGTAAGCGCGCCCGACGCCCGTAGTTGGGCCCGCATTCTTGTTGATAAAGTGGACATATTTTAAGGGCTAGGGGAAGAGGTTCTATACGAACATACCAAAATGACTTCGCGCTCAGTTATGCCCTCTCTCCAACATTGAATGTTGGCAAGCTTGAATTGTTGGATCACTTTGTTGGTCGTGAAAATGCATTGCGCTCGGCAGGAGAGGCTCATTGATCCGGTTGAAAAGAGTGGCCAGTGCCAAAGTTACCAAGGTCCGAGGCAAGTTCAAGTTCTTGTCCCAGATGGCAACGGCTCACAAATATCAGTCTCGTCCAGGAACACCCTGTTGCCAGTCGCATTAGACACGTTTTGATTACATTGCTTCCAAGGTACCTATGTCACTACTTTATGCAAACGATGGTACTAGTACAGGCGAGAGCGGGAAGGAAAAATGAAATGCATTAATAAGAAACCAAAAAACGGATCGTGGCTTGGTTCTAAGGAACGACGCGATGACGGCCAAGTGGAGCATACACAATGCAGTACACACGTGACCTTCAACGGAGATACTCGGGCCGAGGAAACCGGCTAGAGGGGCTAGGACTTGGCGACGAGCACCCTCCAGGCTGACGCAAATGGATGGCACTTCCATGGGCTCAGATAGCAGAAATATGGTTGCGTGTCAATGGAAGGAATTGCTGATTCCACGAGAACCAAGTAAGACTCATCAGGAAAGAACCATACTAGTGTCGATTACTGAGTTGTCTATGGTAGGCCAGGTGCACTAACGAGTAACAATAGGATCTCTCCCAGAAAATGTCCTCCTGGATATCTTTGATTTTTATCAAGTTGTTATCAACGAAGACATCCACAATGAGCGTCCATGGAATTGGGAGAAGCTAGTGCATGTATGCCAAAGATGGCGATACATTGTTTTCGAATCGCCAGTCCATCTCAATCTGCAGCTTTTTTGCACGAAGAATTCGCCCGTGAGGGAGTTGTTGAATATCTGGCCGCCATTTCCTCTCGCCATCTTACTCGGCGACCTGGACGACTATACGTCTTTCCTATGGGAGGTCTCGGACAATTGCATCGACTCGATGGACAACCTTTTTGCCGCATTGGAGCGTTCTGACCGCGTACACGAAATTCAACTTGATATGGCTAATGCAGTGGACCTTCTATGTAAACCAATTGTCACGGCAATGGAGAAACCATTTCCAGCATTGAGATGTCTTTCACTTGAGTCAATTGGTGAGAACACCCTTCTCCCAGATACACTCTTGAATGGATCTGCCCCTTGTCTACGAAATCTCACTCTTTCGGGAATCTCATTTCCCTCATTGCCACTACTCCTCTCGTCTACAAGCGACCTTACATCTCTTGTTCTTTGCAATATTCCTGAATTTGGGTACATCCCACCCGAGACGATGGCCACATCGTTGTCTGCGCTGCCAAAGCTCGAACACCTTATCATCGATTTCAAATCCACGACACCTCAGCCCAACCGAGCCCTACCGGAACAGACCCGGTTTGTTCTTCCTGCTCTCACAAGGCTCGACTTCGAAGGTGAGAACGAGTACTTTGAAGTCCTCTCAGCCCGATTCGATGCCCCACTACTCCACGAATTCTGTATGACATTCTTCGATCAGCTTGTCTTTGACATCCCGCAAACCGTTCGGTTCTTTGGTCGTTATCTGGACTCATTCAACGCATACAGCCTAACCTTGACATTCGAGCAGTGGTACTGCGCCTTTATCTCTTTTCCCTCAAATACACCGCATTATTCCGCATATTCTCAAATCCTCTCCGAGTCGTGGAAAATCATATGTGAAGATCCTAATCGTCAAGTCAATTTGTTAGCACAGATAGGCGGCCAGATTCCGCTTTTCCGCTCCGGCGTGAAGTCACTCATCATCAAGAGTGATAGCCTCGCCGACATCGATAATCCCACGCTATGGCTTCAACTTTTTCACTCATTCCCATCTGTCCAGAGCCTTTATATACCTGTCGTGCTAGAGCCGTCCGTCGCATCCGCTTTAGAAACGCCTACGGAGGAATCACCGGGAGCTGCTGAAGTATTCCCCTTGCTACATAGCATTTCCATTGGGGGGATTAATTTGCGCAAAGCTGTGCAAGAACCTATCCAATCATTTGTCGCGGTTCGCCAGAGCTCTGGTCGTCCTATAGTTGTCTCTCGCATTCGAAATTTCGATTAAGATCGTCAAGGTCCACCGAACCTGCTCTCGTATGCTTCCTTCCACTGTCCAGTGCTCCAAAACACCCCTTCGGCCACGGCCACCTTGTATGCCTCGACTCGGTGGTATCTTCTAGCATGCACTGGCATTATATCCCTCTTTATCGTAGACTCTTCTGTCGTTTCTCTTTTGTGTCAGCTCGTTTCTGCTTTGTTTCTGATCCCCTGATATCCGCTATGTTGATAGTATCACGCTTGTATTGTTGAATAAATGCCGCCTGAGAGTCTCGATGAAGGGAAAAGATAACAGAGCGTTTGGCTCGACGTCGTTGCAAACGCGTAAGGTTACATGGACCCCGTATCTAGGGTTATGTGCCTACGCTGACTAAGGTGGTCCGTGCGTCATGAGCTCGATGCACGCGCTCGGCACTCCAACATGTATTTGTACTGAATGCGTTACCACTATCTACATCAACCACACGTAGCTACGAACTTGAAATGTCACACGGTATTCAAAAGATTAAGAGTTGAGGAAACGAAGGAACAACTCGGGCTCAGACACTCCCCAAAGTGGGCGTACAGCCAACATTAGTTTCCATTCGAAATGCTCTCGGGCGTGATGGACGAGTGGAAAGGGTATTGAGAAGGATGGGGAGATAAGTAAACATAGCGTCGTGGGAACAGGCAAACTGCCCATCAACAGACTTTATACTCGTGAGGTGGCGTTCTATATCCTCTCGCTCGACGCATCCATTTTTCCCACTTCCTAACGCGATATCCATGCCTGAAAAGGTAGGTACTGTGAGTAGGGCAAGCACGTCCCTTGGCCTCGGACTTACTCGTCGCCAACCCTAACCCTGACACGGTCGATTCCGAAAGAAGACTCGGAGGGCTGAGGGGGTAGGTTTATTCGGATCTAGTGGATGAGGCCTTTCCGATGCGACCTGTGGCTCCGAACCACCGGCGCTGGTTCCCTTGAGCGACGCGTTCTTCTTTGAGGAAAACTAATTGAAGCGCGCCCGTGGTTGAGCTCTCATCGGGGGACTCAGATGTGAGAACATCAGACGGATCGCCGCGGCGGACGCTTCTTCACTGACAATGATGCACAGACTTTCGCCGACTTTGGCTACCTGTCCTTTCTTGCAACTAGGAGTGCCTGCATACTACTAGTGATCTCCACGCTGGCCTTGTGAAAATGCATCGCGCTCGGCGGGAGAGGCTCATTGAACAGGTTGAAATCGCCAAGTCTTCCCTAGTGTAAGCGACGGTACGCCAAACGGAGTTTGAAATGTGGCGTGTGGCTTTGCGTGTCCCTGATACCTTTTTGATGCCGACAGATGGCAGCTCCATAGGCTCAAACAGAATTTCACAGGAATCGATTATGGGCAGACCAGGTACGACTCGTCTAGGGCCACATTCAAGTTGACGATTGCTGAGTTGTATCACGCAGGCTTAGTGCTCGAGCGAGCGCTTACTATCGGATCGCTCCCAGACGACGTCCTGCTAGAAATATTCTATCAAGTCTCCGATGATTTTCAATGGCATTTAAATTGGCACAAGCTGGTGCATGTATGCCGAAGATGGCGATTCCTCATTTTTGCATCACCAAAACATCTCGAATTGCAAATCTTTTGCACAGAAAAAAAGCCAGTGAGGAAACTGCTCGATATTTGGCCAACATTTCCTCTCGTAGTTTCTCCAAGGGCCATACACAATAATGAAGAGGACAAATTCGACAATATCATTGCCGCATTGGAGCATCGTGATCGCGTGCAGAGAATTCATATCAGTTTTCATAATCCATCAGCCCGGGATTCTGTAGGGGAACGAATAGTGGCGGTGATGCAGGAGCCATTTCCGAAATTGAAATATCTTTCCTTTATGTCCTTTTCTAGTGTGTTACCCCTTCCCAACACATTCTTGAATGGATCCGCCCCACGTTTACAATATCTCTCACTCTGGGACATCTCATTTCCGTCATTGCCAGAACTCCTCTTGTCTACAAGAGACCTCAGATCTCTTCGTCTTATCAATATACATAATTCTGGGTACATCTCACCCGAGACAATGGCCACATGCCTCTCCGTGTTGCCGAGGCTCGAATCCCTCACTATGGAATTCCAATCTCTAATTCCTGACCCTAAACAAATAAACCGACCTGTCCCGCCACATACCCGGTCTGTTCTTCCCGCTCTCACTCGGTTGCATTTTCGAGGTGTCAGCGAGTACCTGGAAGTTCTCGCGGCACAAATCGATGCGCCTCTACTCAAGTTCGATCAGTTCAAGATTGTCTTCTTCAATCAGCCTGTCTTTGACATCCCCCAAATCATTCGATTCTCTGGTCACCTAGACTCATTCAGGACATCCAGTCTATCCTTGAGGTTCAATCTGTATGCCATTATCCCAGACGCTGTCTTGTTTCCCTCTGATATGGAGCCCCGTCAAATGGAATTAGTGGGTCAGAGTTGCTCGTGGCATATCATTTGCGACACTTTAGATGAGCAAGTCTTTTCACTGGCACAGATCTGTAGCCAGATTCCGTCCTTCCGCTCTAGCGTGGAATCGCTTGTCATCGAGTGCAACGTCCAGGCAGGAATCGAGATGGGTCCCACATTCACGCTATGGCTCCAACTCTTTCACTCATTTCCCTCTGTCAAGAGTCTTCAAATACCCTCTATACTAGAGCTTTCCATCGCAGCTGCATTACGAGAGGCCACAGCAGAATCGGCCGCTGATCTATTCCCCTCGTTACACAGCCTTTCCATTGTGGGGCGTATGTCAGACGAAGCTGCGTCACAAGGTACACAACAATACGTCACAGCCCGCCAGCATAGTGGTCGTCCTGTAGCCATCTCTCGCCGCAGCAAGTGAGGGCACTGTAAGGTCAGCGCAGCCACTGTCCTCGGGGTCTCTTCGTTCCACTCGTCCCCTTTCCTCCTCTTCTATCTCTTCCAGTTTTCTTCGCCCGAATCCGATACCTGATCGCCCGTGTATCGTCAACCGTCTGCCCTCCGCACTGTTCAATACCACCTCGGCCACACCACACCGTTCATGCCCTGGCTCAATGCTTAGTTACACTGGCCTGCGTTGCGTTTACTCTCTGACCTCGCTGTGTCGTCTGTCTCCTTTCCTTGCCATTACTTTTCCTTGCCGTTCTACGTTCTTGTCCCACCAAGTTAGTTTATATCAGGTTCGTCCTTGACTTACACCTCGTGAATAAGCTTTCCCGTTTGTCTTATGGTATCTCCCCTCCACCTTGGTCTGTTCCCCGTATATCCATTCAAAATGTGTTCTTTTTTTTTTCAAGTCAGCACTTATATTCCGCAACGGGTACTACGAAAAAAACACGGAATGGAGAGGGGTAGCTACCATGCTGCACGCGTAGCGGCCCCGACTGCCTCCGTCATTCCGTCTCTCCTATTGTATGCTATCAGATTGCCGCTTATATCGTATCGTTACTTTCGATACCAAAGATGCGTCCGCTTAGACCAACACACGTTCTCCTTGTCTTCGTATTCAACCCTAGGGAATAGCCAAGTGCGAAGTCATCAAATGATATGTTCGTATAGAACCTTTTCCCCCTTACCTTTGAAACGTGTCCGCTTTATCGACCGGAACGTATCTACTCGATCCACGATTGACATGTTTGACCCGCTCTGTGAAGTGCAAGCCATCCTCGCGAGTAGCAAGTCCATGAGTGAGCAATTGCCTGTCGCCACGACTTCTCTCCAAGCAGAACTTGAAGAGGATGTTCGTCGTCGAGCTAGGACAGACACGGTACGGTATGCGGAAAAGCTTATTGAAGGTCCGAGCCGAGCTCTAGTCCCAAAGGGTGACGGCTCACAAAATGTAGTCTCGTCCGTGAACGTATCTATGTCACTACTCTATGCAAACGATGGTACTGGCAAGAACGGGAAGGAAAAATGAGATGTAATGATAAGAGAAAAAAAAACTGAAACGTAGCGGGATCCCATCGATTCCGTGCGGAGCACGGGTATACGCTAGTTATTATAACAAGTACTAGCTAGTACCGCAGATGGTCTGTTTCTAATAGTCGTCATTCCATTCCTGTCCATTTGCTCACGTGACCTTCATGGAGCGCTCGGGCCGAGGAAACCGGCCAGGGGCTGACGAGGCCCCGGTTTTGACGACTAGACCCAGTCTAGACCCTCCAACCTCAGGCCTCTCTGATGCAAACGGATGGCCTTTCCATGGGCTCAAACAACAAAAATATTGTTGCACGTCGACAGAAGGAATTGAGGATTCAACCAGAACCAAGTAAGACTCGTCAGAAATAACTATATCAATTACTGAGTTGTGTAGTCCAATTGTTCCAACGAGTAACAATCGGGTCTCTGCCAGACAATGTCCTCCTAGATATATTTGATTTTTGTCAAGGTTTTGTCAAAGACGAGTTCATCGCCGAATATTCGTGGGATTGGGAGACGCTAGTGTACGTATGCCGAAGATGGCGATACATTATTTTTGAATCGCCAATACGTCTCAATCTGCAGCTTATTTGCACGGAGCAATCACCCGTGAAGAAGTTGTTGGACGTCTGGCCGCCATTCCCTCTCGTCATCCAATTCAGAGGCTATATATGGGAGAAACGCATCGACGCGATGGACAACCTCATTGCTGCGTTGGGGCAACGTGATCGCGTACACAAGATTCAAGTTTATTTCGGCACTCCACCGTATCATCTATCTGAACTAATTATCACGGCATTGGAGGGTCCATTTCCAGCATTGAGATCTCTTTGGTTTGGGTCACTTGGTGAGCCCGAGAATATTCTCCCAGATACGTTCTTGAATGGATCCGCCCCGTGTCTACAACATCTCGATCTTTGGGGAATCTCATTTCCGTCATTGGCACAACTCCTCTCATCTACAAGCGACCTCACATCTCTTCATCTTGTCAATATACCTAATTCTGGGTACATCCCACCCGAGAGAATGGCCACATCCCTGTCCGTGTTGCCGAAGCTCGAATCCCTCACCATCGAATTCAAATCTCCGACTCCTGACCCTAAACGAAGAAACCGACCTCTCCCCCCAGAGACCCGGTCTGTTCTCCCCGCTCTCACTCGGCTGCATTTTCGAGGTATCAGCGAGTACCTGGAAGTTCTCGCGGCCCAAATCGATGCACCTCTACTCAAGTTCAATCAGTTCAAGATTGTCTTCTTCCATCAGCCTGTCTTTGACATCCCCCAAATCATTCGGTTCTCTGGTCACCTAGACTCATTCAGGACATCCAGTCTATCCTTGAGGTTCAATCTGAATTCCACTATCCCCGACGTTGTCTTGTTTCCCTCTCATATGGAGCCGGATCAATTGGGTTGCTCGTGGCATATCAAGTGCAACACTTTAGATGGGCAAGTATCTTCACTGGCACAGATATGCGGCCAGATTCCTTTCTTCCGCTCTAGCGTGGAATCGCTTGTCATCGAGTGCAAAGTCCAGTCAGGAATCGAGATAGATCCCACATTCACGCCATGGCCCCAACTCTTTCACTCATTTCCCTCTGTCAAGAGTCTTCAAATACCCTCTATACTAGAGCTATCCATCGCAGCTGCGTTACGAGGGGCCACAGCAGAATCGGCCGCCGATCTATTCCCCTCGCTACATAGCCTTTCCATTGTGGGGCGTATGTCGGACGAAGCTGCGTCACAAGGCACACAACTATACGTCACCGCCCGCCAGAATAGTGGTCGTCCTGTAGCCGTCTCTCGCCGCAGCGAGTGAGGACACCGTAAGATCAGCGCATCCACTGTCCTCGGATTGGAGTCTTTCGCATTTGCTTCTTTCCACTCGTTCCGTTTCCTCCCTCTACCATCTGTGCTAGTCCAGTTATCTTTGCCTGAATGCGATTCCTGATTGCCCGTGAATCGTCAACCCCCTGCCCTCCGCACTCGTCGATACCACCTCGGCCACACCACCTGGCCCAGTGCTATGTTACACTGGCCTGCGACCCGTTCTCGTTTCCTTACCATTACTTTTCCTTGCCGTTCGACGTTCACTTGTCCCACCAAGTTAGTTTATATCAGGTTCGTTCTCGACTTACACCTCGTCAGATAGCTTTCCCGTTTGTGTTATGTTATCTCCCCTCCACCTTGGTCTGTTCCCCGTATATTCATTCAAAATGTATCTTTTTTTTTCAAGTCAGCACTTATATTGCGCAACACGTACTACGAAAAAAACGCGGCCCTCGTATTTACAGGAATGGAGAGGGGTAGCCACCATGCTGCACGCGCGAAGTACTGTAGTGGTCCCGATCCCCTCGTCATTCCGTCTCTCCTCGTGTATGCTATGGGATGTGCCGCTCATATCGTATCGTTATTTTCAGTACCAATGTGTCCGTTTGGACTAGCACACGTTCTCCTTGTGTTCGTACTCAATCCTAGGGCATAGCTATGCCAAGTGCGAAGTCATCAAATGATATGTTCGTATAGAACTTACCTTTGAAACATTTCCGCTTTATCATATCTACTCGTTCCACGATTGGCATGTTTGACCCGCTTTGTGAAGCGCAGAGTGACAAAGCCAGCATGGGGATCATCAGACTAACTATATGAAGGCACTCTCAAAGAAATCCTAGTGCAAGAAGGGCAGGTAGCCAAAGTTGGAGAAGGTCTGCGCATCGTTGAGGACGACGAAGAAGCGTCCGATCCGCCTGAGACTCTAACATCTAAGTGCCAGACTCGGCTTTCACGAGCGCTTCTCCATGCGATCATAGAACGGCGGAACGGCCCAAGACGATGGTGGTGGAGCCAGTGGAGGCCAAGCCTATCAGTTAGCTGCTTCGCACTGAAGAGATCTCCAAACGCTGGATCCAAGGTACTGAAAGAGAGATGAGTGGCAATGATTGGCAACAGAGCCGAAAGAGACTTGACATCCCCTGCAGGGTCTACTGCTGGTGCAGGTGGTGGGGAAGGTCGAGGGTCGAGGGACCATCTACTGAGCCAAAGTTACAGCTGATCCTGATGACGAAACTTTCAGAGAGAGTCAGGTAAGGAAGAGGGGCCAGGATTACCTTGCTTCCTACAGTGCCACCGCCGTCCTTTATGAATACCCCTTGACAAAGAGTGCTCGAATGGTGAGAATGAGTTGCATGGTAGCTGGTAGGATTTGTAGTGGGAAACGGATGAAGGCGCGACGGACGGGATGTACGTCATTGAACGAACTTGAACTCAAGTCACGGAATTGCCCGTGACTGTCACTTTGATTTCTCTTGTACAGTACCACATCATCGCCTCGATTACTGTATGGTCCGAAGGACCCGCTCAAAGACAGCACTCACGTCTGATGAGCTGGAGGACGATGGTATACTTTCTGGTGGAGATATAAAGGTCAAGAAACGGGGATGCATGGATACAGAGGACTCCCCCCGAAAAAAAAAGAGGAGCCAAGGCAATGAGGTCACTAGCGTGCCCAACGTAACTGAAAAAAAGGTCTGTTTATCAGTTATCACCATGACTAGCTGACCACAACATATGATATGCAGACTCCACCCCGCCCACGTTGTCCATTGCCAAGACGTCGCGGGAGAAATGAGGATCCCGTCGGAAAACGTGCCAAGGTGGCTAAGGCAGCAGAAACCAAAGCAACAAAGGCAGCCAAGGCAGCGGACAAAAAACGACAGGTCCTGGGGAACGACGCCGCAAAGGAAAGGCCGACTCGGACGGGAATGGAAGTCGACGAATCTTTTGCTCGGGTGCAGATGGGTCAACAGCGCGTGTCCGATATCAAAGCCCCATTTACTGGCGGGGATAACGACGCCTCGGACGATGGATTTGCTGGACTGAATGATAGGGAGTTCAGTGGCAATGAGTCCGAAGAGTCTTCAACCAGTGATGAGGCAAAGCATTCGAAAACGATACGTGGTCCTAAGGTCCGTTTTGGTTCATATTATGCCAGCACAATACTCACCGTTACATATTGAAGGGCTCAATGGCTCGGCCAAAGCTGCGAGATGAGGTTGCGGTGAAGAAGGACAAGAAGAAAGGTAAAAAGGTTGCCGGGGATGAGTTGAGGGTTTTGTTTCGCAACTTTGTCCGCTTATTGATTACAATTTTTTATTGTAGGCAACCAGTTGCATCCGGCGTGAGCGCTGCATGGATCAAAGCCCAGATATCCCGGAAGACTCGGATGCGTGCTACAGAATTGGCTATCAACGACGACATGGCACTGTCGACTCGACCGGACTACCCTCCCTCGCTCAACTTTGATCGCGAAGCAGCAGACGCCAAACTTGCGACTATGGAGGCTGGCTTTAGTCGATCTACCAGAAAGAATGACGTATATTTTTTCACTATTTGATCTCTCACTCCTCACACTGAACTTGATCGTTGTAGCTTGTCGCACTTGTCCTGGAGGAGAGTGACGATTCCAGATCATCTGCGTTTGACATATCTGGCGCATCCTCCTCAAGCCAAACATCTGATGTTGTTGCAGCAGTCATGGAGTTTACAGGCGTGTTTAGGGATTTCACCGGTGTAGTCGCTAACTACATGGCTCAAGCACACTGCCTAATGCCACCACTGCCACCGCCACCGCCTCCACCTCCACCAACTCCTTCTGCACGTCCAGTGCATCTAGACGAAGCAATCAATCGACTTATCAAGGATAGTGGTGATATGTTGTTATCTGATAGAGATAGTGCCAGGGTCATCACCATGTTTGAGGACAATCCTGACCTGGCCATGACTTACCTTACAATTGCTCGTTTTGCACATCCGACTGTCATTCTAGCATGGATTAAGAAGAAAGTGGGTCAAAGTGTTGAGGGTAGTGGTTCTTGATACTGAGAACTGTATGTTTCCCTATGACTGTTGATACAATGAGCATTCATGGAATTGGGAGAAGCTAGTGCATGTATGCCAAACATGGTGATACATCATTTTCGAATTGCCTGTCTGTCTCAATCTGCAGCTATTTTGCATGAAGAATTCGCTCGTGAGGAAGTTGTTTGCCATTTCCTCTCGCCATCTTACTCAGCGACTCGGACAACATATGTCTTTGGTATGGGAGGACCCCGACAATTGGATCAACTCAACGGACAACCTCTTTGCCGCATTGGAGCGTCGTGACCATGTACGCTTGATATAGCCAATCCACCGAATCTTTTATGTAAACAAATTGTCATAGAAATGGAAAAACCATTTCCATCATTGTGATATCTTTCATTTGAGCCAATTGGTGTCCTCCCGGATACACTCTTGAATGGATCCGCACCTTGTCTATGAAATCTCACTCTTTCGGGAATCTCATTTCCTCATTCTACTACCTCACATCACATTTACTTGTTAATACCTAATTCTGGGTACATCCCACCCGAGATGATGGCCACATCGTTGTCGGCACTGCCAAGGCTCGAACACCTTATCATCGGTTTCGAATCTACGACACCTCCTCACCCCAACCGAGACCTGCCCGCACAAACCCGTTTTGTTTCTTCCCGTTCTCACAAGGCTTGACTCCGAAGGCGAGAGCGAGTACTTTGAAGTCCTCGCGGCCCGATTCGATGCCCCTCGACCAATTCTCATTAGGGGAGTACACAGTAGAAAGATTTGACCGGAATTGAGACTGGAATCGAAACTGAAGTTTGTTTGTTTTTTGAGCTCCGATTGATTTGTAATCAGAGCAAATTTCGGAATTCAGCTTTGATTGCAAGCAGGATTCCACGTCAATCGTGATAGGCGGAGTTTAAAATCAAGCGTGCAGGCGTCGCTGTGTCGTTTCACTCATTTGTACATTGCTGTGGCTTCATACCTGCTGGGCTCATACAAATGCCTTATCAAACTGATAGGCAGGTTGCTTTTGATGCTCTACATCAGGCCTTTCTAGTCAACCTCATGGCTGAGGCTGAAGTTGAAGTCAATCAGCTGGGAGAGGAGTCTGACTATCCCTCTTCCTCCTCCGAGTCCAATTCCTCTGACACTGATACATCTTCATCTGATGATGAAGAGCCACCTACAGCAAGTGATGTCCTTCTTCATGTCATGGCTCAGTTGTACTCAACACACTACTACAATACTCGTGAGCCTATCCCTAAAGATAGCAATCAGCTTCATCTTCTCCTGTATAACTACAAGATCAACTGGCCTGAGATCTTTCGGTCATATCTTCGAGTCATGCCAGGTTGTTTTGATGATCTTGTGGAGGCTATCAAAGATGACGAGATATTTCACAACTATTCAAATAATGCCCAATTACCTGTGGAGCAGCAGCTCGCCATAGCACTATACCGCTTTGGTCATTACGGGAATGCTGCTAGCACAATGAAGGTGGCTTTATGGGCTGGGGTTGGATTTGGAACTGTTCCTTTGGTTACCAAGCGGGTTCTGAAGGCATTGAACAGTGAACGCTTCCGTCGCTCATCAGTTCGGTGGCCAAACAGTGCAGCAAAGGCAGCTGCTAAGGCATGGACAGAAGAAGCATCATGTCCAGCTTGGCGAGATGGATGGCTCATGGTTGATGGAACTCTGGTCCCACTGTTTATGCGCCCTGCCTTCTTTGGCAATACCTGGTTTGATCGTAAGTCAAATTACTCCATGAATGTTCAGGTGTGTCTCTTATTTCAACAACTTGTGAGTGATGCTAAATAAGTAAACAGTTGATCTCTACACCAGATCTCCGCATAATTGATTTTGGTGTTGGACTACCAGGCAGTCAGCATGATGCCACTGCTTGGCGAGAGACTCGAATACCCCAAGAGCATGCTCATCTTCTAAATGAAGATGAGTTCATATGGGGGGACTCTGCTTATCCACTCAAGAGTTGGTGTCAAGCTCCATATAAAAAGTATGTTCATTGTTATTAGCAAAGACTAAGCTTACAGAGTTGTAGGCCAGAAAAGGATACCCCAGAAAACACAAAATTTAACTATTATGTATCAAAGGTTCGTATAAGGTCAGAGCATTGTGTTGGCTTCTTAAAAGGACGCTGGTCTTCACTTCGAGGCCTCCGTATACGCATCAACAATGAAAATGACATCCAGTATGCTGCACTCTGGGTCACAGCTTGCATAAGCCTTCATGCCTTTGCTATGGATCACGAAGATGGCACCTATATAACAAGAGACACATTCTATAAAAAAGGACTCAAGCTAATGAGGAAACAGAAGAGGAAACAGAGGGCAAGAGAGCGTAGGCTAGCACAAGAGGGTAATGAGGCAGATGATGAATTAGAGGATGATGATGATGAAGTAGCCTTACTGGAGGGGAGGTTGAAACGCGAGCAATTAAAGAGCAGGTTATTTGAGTATCTAGATCAGCAGTAAATGTATATAATGTACAATGAATATGGTGGAGTAAGCAAGAGTGTAAGGAGACATTAAAACTTGGCCAGCGTAGACTTAGCAAGAAAGTACAGGATCCAGTGCAAAGGGAGCACCTGCTGGCCCACCACTGCTGCCAGCATAAGGCACAGGACTGCTATGACCCACTTTCATAGCCTCTAGCTGTATTTGCCTGTCCATCATGAAGATCTCATGAGCACGTTGAGCAGCAGCTTGCTCCGCTTGATGGTTCATCCGGGCAAGCTCAATGTCAAGCTGACCTTGACGCTTCAGCTTCTCACGCTCGAGGACCCTTGTGGTCTTTTCTTCAGCCTTGGTCTTCGCGATCTTGATTTGACTCTCACGTAGGGCACTCGTGGCATTAGCAATTTGGTCCATCATACCAGCTTTACGTTTCTGGCCACGCATGGGTGTCACGGTCTCAATCGTCGACAGCTTCAAGGGGCCACAGTCGGAGCCGTCACTGGCATTGCTGTCAGGGTTCTCATCACCATCATCTTCGCCTTCAGTCTGGTCAACTGAGCCACCACCACCATCGGATCTCACATCGCCACTGTCCGTGTCACCTTCAATATCCCAAGCGGGTGAGGCAGGTCGCTATGCAAAGAGGTTAGTGTACAGATAGTCAGCTCGCAACTAAAACGGCTTACCTGAGGGGCACCAGTACGTTCGAGCATGTTGAGACTAACTGAAGTAGTGCTGTGAGCCAGAGCCGACTTGTCAATAACAGGGCTCGTGCCCATGAGGGCGTGCATCCTCATGTACCAAGGGAAGGTGGCCTGGATCTTATCTGAAACGTACATTAAGTAAAAAATAGACTAAATGCTGTGGCTACATACCCCACATATTCTTGATGTCGCTACCTGGTGTCATCTCATTGGCGCGGCCACTGTCAAGTAGGCCTTGGCCTGTTTCGGACATAGATTCACGACAGGACTTGTAGCTCGCTTTCATGCTGAAACAACCTTTGTGTTGGTAAATTTAAATGGTCCATATGATGGTGACATACCCTTTTATACGGTTCTTGACCAGCTTCAAAAGGTCCTCCAAATTATCCTCTGTATATATGGGTTTGATGGCATCCACGAAGAGCTCGCGTGCAATAGACCGATAGTGATTAATTATCTTCTTTCCCCCGGTAGGAACGAGTGTGACGTTGCCCTTGTCAAAGCCAAACGCGACCTTATAAGGTGTGCTGCCCTCGATAATGGTCAAGAGGGTGTCGGAGAGGTGGTGATTGTCCGGATGGGTCCAGCTGCCATATTGTGTTAGTACCGTGACAGGAGTCATCAGCAGGTGTATTAGATACTTACGAAATGGTTATACCCTTGGTTGGAACGGGAGCGTGGTTCTCCTTCATGCTCGGGGTCACCGAGGGCGTCTTCGATCCCCCCTTATTCTTGGCAGCCTTCACCACTTTGAGCCTCTTCTTTTGGGCCTGATCCTTTGCCACCACAAGCTTGGCCTGAATCAGTGCATACGAAGAGGGCGGGGAGGTTCTAAGCATAGGGAGGACGAGCAAAATGGCAAGGCTTGAACATGAACACGACTGAGACGCGAGTTCAAACTCCGTCAAGCGCGAATTCCTAAGGCAGAAGACATCCAGATCCAGCACGGGTTAGGTAAGCTCCCAAACCCTAATATAAACCCTAGGGTTTACGCTTAAACCCTAGGGTTAAGTCACGTGACTGTGTCAGAGCGAGAGGGTTCCAAGTTCAATGTCAAAAAATTGTACTGTGCATGTCTTTAGAAGTAAAAAAAAATACACAATACACTGGAATATACTATGGATATTTCCCTTGAGCATGGCTATCATCTCAGGAGGCAGTGTGTGATGTCCATGGTACTTGTTGTCTTTCTAGGCATTTCTTGGGATCCAGCCTAACTTCCTAATTGGGGGTTTGACGCATTTGGGTTAGTCACGTGACTATTACTAAGCGGTCACGTGTGTGTGTCAAAAAAGCGTTCAAGTTTTTCCAACTTTGCATTTTCTGAGTCTATTAAGTGAGATATTGCATTTAAA
>QLPA01001358.1:0-16149 GCA_003313945.1 Lactifluus pinguis
CGTGCGAGAGATGCAGTCGACGATAATACGGGAGTTGCAATGGAGGAGGAAAGCGCGGGCGAAGACGGCGTCGCTGCTGCTGCTGAGCCGAGTCCGAACAGAGCACGTGGAACACGAAGAAGATCTCTCTCCTTTCCTGCGGCTGCTGTACCAAGAGCACGTCTGTCCTCGTCCCTCGTAGCGGTAATCTGCTTGATTGGAGTAGGAGTAGATGTGGGTTTGTTCGCGGCTGCCGTTCTGGTTCGCGCGGTTCGTGCCGCATTGCCGTTGTTTGGGCCCTCTGGCATGGCTCGCGTCGGCCTTGGTGTCGATGTACCAGCACTTGTGGCTTTGGCTGCTTCCGCCCATATGGAGGCCACTGCAGTAACTTTCCCACCACGCCCACCGCGCGCAGACTTGATATCATACTTCGCCTCTGCCGCAGGGGTAGGTGGGAACCTATGTGCGAGCCGCCGAACAGGTGCGGGCGCAGGGGTGAGGGATATTGGTGCACGACGAAGAGTAGCCACTGGTATGAAACCAGAGGAACGTGGATTCGGCTGGGACACGACAACCGGTTCGGATGTGGGTGAAGTAAAATCGACTTCTGGGACTGGGGGCACAGTTGCCAGTTTTGGTGAAGAGGACAAATTCGGATTGACCTCTGACGTAACCTCCGGTTCCGGCACCGGCATAGGCTCGTGCGCGGCCAAATTGCCTAGCCACTCTGCGACGCGACCCTTCGCTGCGCGCTTCAAACGTGCACCGTCATCATCCCGCGCTTCACGTTTATCCTTTTTCTTCTTTCCCCTCCTTTCTCTGTCTTTCTCCCTGTCCTTTTCTTTCGAATCAGACTTGAAAGATTTGCGCGAGCGCGCCTTGTGCGTTCCACGCTCACTGCCAGACGAGGCGCCTTTGCCCTGCCGATGCGTCCGTCCATCCGCATCCGCATCATCTCCCTCCGCTTCTTCTTCTGGCTCTCCCACCACTGAAGGAGGCGTCACGTCGACGTTCACGTTTCGCCCACCAAAGTCCTCCTCAGCGCCAAGCGCCAAGCTCGAAATCGCGCTTTCGTTCACCGCTGCGCCCGCACCATCATCGTCTGCTTGTTCCTGAGCCATCGACTTACCCGGAACAGGCAAGGGAACAGGGACAGGTGGTGGTGGCGGCGTGTCCGTGGACATGGGCGAGAGGACGGCACGTACATCTGGAGGAGGTAAGCTAGGGTGCTTGCGCGTCCCAACTTGTTGAACAAGGCGTCGCTCAAGTGCATCTAGGCCACTATCCGCTTCTTCTTGCATTCCGTGTGATAGGAATACAGGTCGCTCACGGGGTAGCGGTGGGCGTAAAATTGATAGCGCAGACAGAGAAGGCGTGCGAGGAACTGGTCCTGCTTCTGCGTCTGCATTTGCGTTTGCATCTACCTCTTCGTTCTCTTCAAATTGCACATGTTCTTGTAGCTGGAATATTTCCTGTGCGAGGGGCAGACGGTTCACACCGTAACCAGATGGTTTTCCTGATGGCACGGGCGGAAGTGGAAGCGTCTTGTCGGCGGCAGTCAGCCGCTCCTTTTCAGCTCTAGCCTTGGTTTCCATCTCTGCGGCGGCACGCGCAGCCATCTCTTCGAGTCTGACTACGCTCAAACACCTCGTCCTCGTTCCCAATCTACAATGGCTTTGCGAAAAGGGGTCGTCGTTATCAATTATGCTATGCGTTTCGGTAATGGTCGTCGGCGAGGTCATAGGCTTGGGTGATAATACATCTGGCCCGGTTGGCGAGGCTAGTTGGGCTGGAGGTGAGACTGAGCGGGCGCGCGAGGTCGCACGGAGGTGGTGCGATATACGCGCCGCACGGGCACCATGGCCTGTAGCCTGCTCCGGCGGTAGTGCGTACTGCTGCTGCTCATACGGGGAAGGTAGGTGAAGGTCTTGTGTGCGCAACCCGGGTAGGCCAGATGACAGAGAAGATGCTTCTGGTACCCCAATATTGACACTCGCCGGCCGGGGTGAAGGATAGTAAGGGTTGCCAATGTATGCGGGAGGGGGCGATGGGAACCACAGCCGCCCATCGTGGGCTTGATACGGTGGAATTACGAGTTGCATATCCAAAGGAGTCGAGGTCGATTGAGGTAGTGATGGTAGCTGCGCGGAGTATGCGTTGAAGTGTGGTTGTATTAGGTTTGCGTAGGACATGGGCGTAGCTAAGGGCGGAGAAGCAGCTGGCAGCGGCGAGTTGGAATCATTATGGTTCGGATACACATCGGAAAATACGTCTGGAGATGGATACGGGTATGGTTCTGGCGGAGGTGGGGGCAGAGAAGCGGTGTGAAACGCTGCCACTGGTAGCTCGAGTACGATGTCTTTACTACACAGCACCTCTTCCATTAGCATATATTCCTCAAGGGAAAGGATGTACCACACCTGCCTAGAGGCATGGCTATTCGCACGGTGACGACGCCACGAACCTCGAATAATGGTGGTGTGTGCTTTGAGGGTCCCACTTCTTCCTCATCTGCATCGCCACCATGCCGCGGGTGCGCAAAGATGGTGCGGGCAGTGCGTGGAACATCAAACATGAGCTGTGCAATACCTTCGGTCCCCGGGTGCGCAATGTATTCGGGTCCACGAAAAGCGATGTTTGCGAGTGTGTCTGAGATTTGTAATGGGGGTGGTGGCTTCTTGCCTGTGGAACTAGCAGGCAATGGTAGGTGCAATTGGCGGCTGAGCGTAACATGTACACCTGTCGTCTACCCAATATCATCAACAGGCGTGGGAAAGACGAGATAAAGGAAAGAAGGGGGACACACCCTCTTTGCGGAGTGATTCTTCACTTGCAGCTCGACACAAGCGCTTTCGCCTGCGACCAGTATGCCCCCAAGGACACGGGCCTGCACCCAAATCTTTCCACCCTCACCGATGACAAGGCCTTCCGGTATGGGCCACGGGTCGGAATAAATACCACCTTCTTCCTGGATGGCATTATCGTCGGAGTACCGCTGTAAAACGTCCACCGGGCATCCGTCGGTAACGAGCCGGTTTTGATCCTTCCAAGAAACGCCTATGGATGCTCGGACCTCGTATCGAATTCTGGCAAGTCCATTTCCGAAATCGATTGAGGAAGGGGAGGAGGCAGGGAGAGGAAACCGGAATAGGAATGTAGTTTGTCCGCGTCGGGCACGATGATAATGGGCGGGCAGAGGAGGCTCTCCGGCGATTAAGTGGGGAAGAACAGCATTTGAAGGGGGTAGACCGGGTCCTTGGAAGATCCGATGGATATGTAGAAATGTTGATGTCGCGGAATGGTCTCGAGATGTCAGTTCTGCGAAAAGAAGGGGAGTAAGTAAGGGATCGGTAGGGAATGGGAAATCACGACCTTCGATGGCGACAAGCTCGACCATGATGACACCGAGGCCGAGACCCTTGTCTGCACGAGACTCAAGTTCCATCTTCCCTGTTACAGAGTCGCCGGCAAGGTAGAATGGGTCTGAAAGGGTGATGGTAACCTTGACCTTGGGATGATAGGGTGTAGCATTCATGGGTTCTGGCCTGGATTGAGCTTGAAGGGCCATGGTGTAAGTGGGTTGAACGTCGATAAGTGAATAACGAGTTGGACATGAGATCGCTGTTGAGGCGGCAGACCTGCAACAGTCATTCTTCCCACGGGATATAATTTATTACCGATTCTGGCGCCTGGGTGGTGGCTGTTGTTCTCCACAAAGCAATGGTCACGGTATCATATCTGATTGAGGCTATTCAGATAAGCTTGTGTCAGAGAAGAATGTTTGATCATTGGTATATGTACCAAGCTGAATGTCTCAACGAAAGGTGTAACAGGGAGTCGCGCACTATCACCTCTATCAAGTTGTACTGTATACGTCCATATCTTGACTTTCTCTCAGACCAGTCTAAGTAAACCATACAATAATTACCACCATCACTGGGATTAGAATGTATTTAAACTGTCCACTCGTAGCTAGAATTCCTCAGTTTTCTTACTTTTTGCCGAGCTTCTTTTAGTGTTTTAGATTCAGGCTTCAGGGACACAGTAGACTTGTGCTGTAGAATTGTCGCATATAACGCGCTTATTGCGAGCTCATCCAGTTCGCACTGGCATCGACTCTACCTAAGGTTTGACATGGCTTGGATGGGACCGGAATTGAAGATAAGGCTTTATGCTGCTTACAAAGTACGAATGCCACGCACCATATCAATTCCAGCTTTGCTGATGCAACTAGAGACTTCAGAATAACCGTAGTATCCCAGAGGGGATGCCTGACGACCATTGGTGTGTGTCAGTGAAGTACCAGGTTCAGGCACTGGCCGTGACTGGTAAGTGGACGTAATTGAATGAACTCTGGTGCCTGGCCAGGTGACGGCTAGACTTGATGACTTGCTTCATGAACAGACCTCTTCCTTTGGATTTTTTCTACGAGGTTGCTCTCCATCTCTCTCACACAAGGGACATCCTTGCTTTAACTCTAACTAACCGCTCCATACGTTCTGCCTTGTTGACTTCGGCTGTCTTCAAGTCACGCTTATCATTGCAAGGATGGGACGTGAGTGGATGGAAAGATGAAGACGAAACCGCTCAACTCTCAGGAAATTGGAAGCATTGGATGCGCATTGATTACGCATATAGCCGGACTCTTCAACTTTTCGAAGAAGCTGTTGCAGAAGACAACTTGATTCAACTCGAAGTCGATCCAATAATTGGTTGCAAGCCTTCCCTAGCTATCAATGTCGAAACGTCGAGGGTCTGGTTGCAGAAACTAAGTGAGGTGTTACCGATGTTTGTCGCTCATCACAGTGCGCACATAACATTTCTTCATCCCAAGCTGTAATAAGTCTCATTTTTTTTTCGTCTTTTAGGTACAAAGAATATCGCACGAATCACTGACCCAAAATACCAGAAGGTACTCTGGGCTTATGCGTGGGCTGTAGGGGAGCTCTGCACTAAAGCATCGAATCATTGCGCGATCTTACCCCATGGATTTCCTCTACCGGAACGTGGCTGGCTCGAGCGTGTCTGCTTTAGTCTGATGGCGCTGCTCATACAATGTGGGTTCACCCAATCATCACCACTGCTCCAAGTTGGTGCTCTGTTGACAAGTGTCCTTTTTGATCGGTATGATAGGTGGCATAAACACAGTCAAATCGATCTTTAATCATACCTGGAAGACTGACTACTGGCAAGATCACTACATGTCGCATACTATGGTTGAAAGATGGACTCCAGATTGGTTCCCTGTATCCCAACCCCTGCTAAGCAAAGACACTTCGCTTACGCACAGCCGTGTCTCACAGCGCTACTGTGCCGGCTTCATTATGCAACTGAGGATATTTCTTGACCTGATTGTATACTGTGCTAACGAGCCTGACATGCTCCCGTCTCTTCCCACCCCATCTCTCTACTCTATTGATCGCGATTCGAGGTACAATGGACCGTTCGAACAGGACCCGGACCCTCATTCCCGCCATGGTTGCGAAATGGGCTAGTCGGGACCCCATTCGCTGACCTATCTTTTGATGCCAGCCGCCCATGGGCAGGCTACTACATTTACGTAGGGCATATTGAACCCGACTTTCCAATGTTCTTTGACCTGCGTTTCGTGGAGCCTCCATTTTCAGAACCCGACTGCATATATTTCGATGGTGATGGCCACGATGATGTGGGAGAGTTCTCACTACGGGGCTCGTGCGATGCCCTAACAGGCGCGGTCTGGGCCCTCAAGGCGTACCGTGAGGTGGACTCACCCCACTGGTTTTGGTCCGGTATGCTAACGCCATTTGGGATGGTGGGGGTATGGGGCGAGGATGATTCTGGGGACGGCGGATGGTGGTGGGTATGGCCACGGGAGTGGAGTCTTGGGCTTGATGGCCAGAGCGATCACTCCCCATGAAGAGAGTCGGTCACCCTTTGTAAAGAAACTTAGAGACTTGAACGAAAATGCTTGGTCTTCGGCCACTCCTCTCCTTTTTCCACTTATCCCGACCTGTCCCTAGACTTGCTTTTACTATAATGTCTATACCTTATAGCTTTGACTACCACTTTCCTACTTGCTATTATCCCGGGTCGTGCTCATGTGTATAACCCTCTAGTAATTCCCTATTCGTATCACAACTATACCGCGTTCTCTCCTCTCTTCCTCTGCGTGATCCTCTATAAGTGTCCTAGCGTTTTCGAAAGCCTCGAAGCAAGCCGAATTCCAGCGTTGAGCGTTAAGTAGTCGGTCCTATTCTTCTCCATCTCTCTTCAAGTTGTGTCTAGACTATATTTGTATCATGAGCAGTGCTTAATTTCACCAGGGCTTGGGCAATGGAGCCAACCATTCTTCCACCATGCACATCTTTTCTGTTCTCCCCAAGGCCAAGGCTGACACCACTACCAAAAATTTCACGTAGTGCACCATATCCTCTCTCTGCGCCGTGCTCATGCTAGATATTTTCAAGTCAGCTCGCGGCTAGCCGAGTTGCAGCACCACACCACGGCGGGTTGCCCCGAAAATGGGTAGACTTCGTCGGCTCAGTCGGCTCAGCCAGCTCAACCGAGCCGGCTAAATGCGGTTTGAAGCCGTTACAGTATCCCCGGTGTCAGCACTTGTGTCAGCTCACGGCTAAAGCCGAAACAGAGCCGGAGCCGCCGATACACTCCCTTTTCTATCGCAGTGCGCCTTTCTCACCTTATTTTTTACACCGGTCATGTCGCAATATTCATCGCACTTTTTTTTTCGGTCGTGGTCATACTACTAGTCGCTTAGTATGCGCCTTTCTTGCCTTTCTTTGTGCGTCTGCGCATTTTTCCGGACACGGACGATGCTGACGACACTCTGAGTTCGTTGGCGATTCTTTCGGTCAGGAGCACAAGAGATTTATTCAGGAAACCACTTGCAACTGCGGGAAACTTTGTTGCTGTCGTCCCGTTTGTCGTCGCCGGAACCGAAGTAGCTCTGAGTCTTCCGTGCTCGTTCTGCAGTAGTGAGATTATCTCTGTGCTCTAAATGCTGTAACGGGATGGGTCCATCCCAGGCCAAATATATGCCAAGCATATGGTTCTTGTACATTATCGATTCCCACTTATCCAACGTTGGATATATAATACATGGAGGCACGAGAACGGTGTTCAACGGATAAAGAAGAGCGGAAGGTTCAAGTTCTCCTCAATACGTAAAAGTAAGAGCAGGAGACAGAGATAGAAATTGTACACGAAACAACTGGCATAAAGCAAGGAGTTATGCAAAAAAAAATCAAAGTCTCAACGCAGCGCGAGGCGAGTACAGAGAAGGAGAGAAGGAGAAATATAGAGCAGCAAACAAGATAGATGCGAGGCGGTCTAAAACAAGCAGGAAGCAGAGACACGATGCGCGTACTAACAAATACAAAGGAGATGAGCAAAACACGGGAGTGGCACGACGCCACGGATAAAGATACTGAGCACGGGCGTAAAGATGAAGTGAAAATGCATCGCGCACAACGGAGCGAAGGGTGTAGCTAACGTGGTTTTGAAGGGCTACGACAGGGCCCACAAGCTCATACAATAACAATACAATAACAACAGTAAGTATATTGTACTTTGCAAGAATGTAACGAGCGTGCTGGTACTAGTACGACAATACAATTTCCTTCATTAATGGCCTGATTTATGGGAATGATGATGATGTCCCCGCGACCCGCCCTTCTCTGCAGAGTGCTTAGTCACGGTCGATTTGTCTTTCCTTTGACCTTTCTCTTTGTCTTTCCCCTTTACTAAACCACTAGAATGTACTCGCGCTCGCGCTCCGCCTGTCTCAACAGAGTGCTTCGAGTCAGTCACGGTCGCCGACTCGCCTTTCCCCTTGACTGAACTAGTGGAATATAGCTGTGCAGGGCCCGTATAAGTAGAGTTCTCAGCCACGGGCACCGACTTGTCCTTCTCCTTGCCTCGACTATGGGAATATAGCCCCGCCAGGCCCGTCTCAGCAGAGTGCTCAGTGGTGGTCGCCGACTCGTTATTCCCCTCGACTGAACTCGTACTTGTGCCATTCGAGTCTGGCGTACCGTCTTGGGTATATGGGGTACTGTCCACGTCTCAGGAAAGGAAGTATGAGATAAATGATAGTAAAAACCCACTCTTTCGAACAAACGCTCGGATAGGAATTTTGCGCTTGTGTGATGAGGTCCGTGAGGTTGGCACCGGGCTTTATACCGAGATCGGATGGGCATCCGTGAATGATGTCGGACACGACTGAGATAACATCTTGGGGAGTGCATGCACCTTGGGAGTTGGAGCACAAGCCCTTCAACAAATCGGTGATGGCAGCGGTAGGTCGGAGCTCGAAGGTGGCAGCGTGCTTGAGAATGTGAAAGAGCGTAGCACTATTGACACACTTCCCACCGGAAGCAGCAACAGATTTCTCAAGGCTCGACAGGCACGACGATGAGGAGGTCAAGGAGATGGAACTGTGAAAATGGGTGAAAAGGTCAGAGGGAAATCGTGATGTGTCGAAGGAAGTTCAAGGAACACGCACGATACAGAAGTAGCCAAAGTTGCGACGAAAGCCAACGGGTAGAGGAGCATAACTAGTCGAGTTATGGAATTACCCTGTGAGGGACTTGTGTGGTTTATAACTGAACAAGTGCGTCTTCAAGTTACTGCGTGTTGAGAAGTTATTGGGATTCCGAGTCGGGGCAAACGAGAGCAACGCAACACGCGAGAAGGTGACGAGAAAGAGAGAAAAATAGAAAAATAGAGGCCTCAAACAAGGTGGTATTTGATGTGTTTATGCAGTCCATTCGTAACCAACTAAAGCAAGTAAAGGAAGCGTTTCGGGTTGAGGATAGTGTCTTGACACTGACACCGATCGGTAAGAAGTAGGTGAGGTGATGCCTTGTCGTGAGACTTCGCCCGAGGGTACTTCATAAGTAAACCATCGAATAAACGAGGGTGAGATGAGAAGCATGAAGTGGTAACGATTGACCGACGGTGGCCTCGGCCCGGGGGTGCCGTGGCCATCCGGGTTCTATCCGATCCGACCTTGCCGTCCTCCACCATTTCGCTAAAATTTCCCAAGAGCGTCAATGTCACGGTGAGGGTCAACTGGAATCATGTTCGCGCTCCAGTTAAGCGTTGTGCTTCTTGTTCAAAAGCTCCACTAGCAAGATCACTTGACGTCCCGTGGCTTCTCTTCATTACAGTATATAAGTTCGGTATGGATATGCCTTCAACTTGAATTGTCCCTCCCAACCGTTGTTCACAAACTGACTGTATTCAGCTATGTAGCACTACTCCGGAATTAGTGCAACAGCCTGAGGTGCAGTACTAATCGAGTTGACAACTCGATGCAACTTTGTACCTACTCCTTGACAGCTTGACCTACTTGTATGGCTCCACGCGTATCATTTACGGTGCGTAGTCGTAAAAAGACAGGTTTGTCATAGATATGGCTGCGAAAAATAAATACAGTGCCAGATCGTGATTACGAACCAAGGAGAAAATTTATTTTCAGCTCATCAACGACGTGGTGAGAATGGTAGAAGTCGTGCAGTGCGTGGGAACGCTAATGTGTCCATCGATTTTCTCCATCACCCAACGGCCCTGGTCATCAAGGTGTCTTTCTCCCCCGGATGCCGTAGGCTTGTTGCCACAACGTGTTCTCAGTTGGTAGGTTTGTATATCGTCTTAGCATGGTCCGCCTCCTAATCGAACGAGGCGCGGACTCAGATGTGAACTCCTGCGACAAAAATGGGTGGACTCCTTGCCACACAGCATCACAAGGCGGACACCTTGAAGTTGTCAAATTGTTACTTCAGCATGGTACGGAGGTCGATGTGCGGAATGCAAAGCAGCAAACGCCTTTGGCCTTGCGTCAGCACAGGGCAGTCTCAGGCTCGGAGTTGCGCGTTACCTCATCGAGCGCGGTGCCGATGTCAATTCTTGTGATGTCAATGGCTGGACTCCGCTAAACTCGGCATCAAGGTATGGTCATCACAACATCGCACAGCTCTTGCTCGATCACAACGCGGGCGTTAATGCTCAGAAAGAAGATCGCTGGACCTCTCTGCATCTTGCTGCAGGAAAAGGGAACATCGAGGTCGTGCGGCCACTCGTTGAATGTGGAGCAAAATCTGAGCATACGAAACGAAAAGAAAGAGACTCCTCTGGAGCTTGCAGCGAACGCAGGGAAACTCGATATTGTACCCTTGCTAGTCGGGCGCGGCGGAGGTATACCCTCCGAAGCCTATGTAAGTCAGGGTTTCCTATGGGAAACGATCGTCCGTGACCACAGAACTGCGGGAAAAGCACAGACCACTTCCGAGGAACCGGGACGGTTTTTTTTGCATCGTGCGTCGGAAGTCGGGGATGTCGACATCGTAAAGTCTTTACTCAACCATGGTGCAGATGGAACGCAAACTATGAAACACCACTGGATTTGGCATCGGCCCATGGGAGGCTCGAAGTTGGGCGCTTCTCATTGAGCGCGGTGCGGACGTGAACTGCCGCGACAAGGCTGGGTGGACTCCATTGCATAAGGGTATCATGGTTTGGGCGCGCTGACGTCGCGCTGTTGCTTCTCGACCATGGCGCAGATGTAAATGCAGAGAAGCGGGATCACTGGACGCGGTTACATCTGGCGTCACTCAATGGCCACTTGGACATCGTACAGATGCTACTTGAACGTGGCGCAAACGCCCATCTTCGGAACGGCGATGACCGGACCCCATTGCAAACAGCTTTGGCAAAGGGATATGGAAGGATTGCGCGGTTGTTGTTGAATTACGGATCGCGTTGATCAAGCAGTCGCCCGCTCGTGCGAGGTACTTTAATCCTAGGTTGTCATTCTCTTAGCGCCTTACCGTTGACGGTATGCGGCTGACCTCAATCTCTTACCATGTGACTAGATAATGTTTCGTCTGTTCACAGGAGGTGTGCCGAGTGATTTCTCTGATAGACAAGCGCCTTGATGAGTGTGCCGCGGTTAACTAAAGATGATCGTGTCGCGCTCAATCGATAAGCGCAGTGAACTTGAGGACCCAGAGGACGAAGCTCGACGAAGAAAGGTTGGTCTTTGAGGCTTTATAATATCTGTAATACCCCAGAGTATGTCTGGCAGCTTGAAATCATTAAAAAGTTAGTTTTGAGTCGTACGGCAGCGGCAGTGAGTTACGACAGCCTGCCCTCGAAACTCGCGCTCACAGTCCCGGTCACGCCGCGCCGGAACATGCTCAGGCACACTTCAGGCACGGGCATGTGGTGCCAGTGGCACACCGACCACAGGCCAGACTCAGACTTTGATGAACACACCGCTTCCTTTGGATTTTTTCTACGAGATTGCTCTCCATGTCCCCCACACAAGGGATATCCTTGCTTTCGCACTAACTAATCGTTCCATACGTTCTGCCTTATTGACCTCGTCTCTTTTCAAGTCACGGCTATCATTGCAAGGATGGGACGTGAGTGCATGGCAAGATGAAGACGACAACGCTCAAATTTCCAGGGATTGGAAGCACTGGATGCGTATTGATTATGGATATAACAGGACTCTTCGACTTTTTGAAGAAGCTGCCACGGATGACAACTTAGTTGAACACCAAAAATATCCAAGTGTTGGCGATACGACATCGACGATATCGGTGGAAGTAACTAATCCTAATCCTAGTACGCCCGCAGAGTCACAAGAAGCAAGCACTGGCTCTTTCCCAGTTCTCAATGAAAATGCGATAAGGATCTGGTTGCGGAAATTAAGTGAGGTTTTACCAATGTTTATCTCTCACCACAGTGCGTCCACAATACTACCTCTTCCTGAATGAAAAATCTCATCCTTCGTTCTTTTGCTAGGTTCAGAGAACATTTCACGAATCACCGACCCAAAGTACCACAAGGAACTCTGGGCTTACTCATGGGCTGTGGTGGAACTCTGCCGTAGCATGTCGAGACCTCCACACGAGCAAGTACCACCCGAGTGTGGTTGGTTCGAGCGTGCTTGCTTTAGCCTGATAGCGCTTCTCATTCAAAGTGAGTCTTCCCAACTGTGAACTCTACTCGACACTCTGTTGACGAGTATCCTCTTGATTTGGTTGCGGTACGATAGGTAACATAAACACGGTCAAATCTATCATCGGTGATGTCTCGGAGACCATCTACTCGGCCATGTACCTCCAGGCGTTCTGGGTTATGGAAAGCCAGTCCATAGCCTGGTTCTCCACGTCCCAGCTCCTGTTAAGCAAAGACACTACGTTTACGCCCCAGCGCGTCAAGGAGCGTTACTGTGCCAGCTTCATTATGCAAACGAGGATATATCTCCAACTGATTTCGGAGGGTACCAATTCATACCTATCTCTCAGCGCGCCATCGCTTTACTCTATGAACCCCGCTTCAAGGTACAACAGACCAGTCGAAATGAATTCGGATGCCATGTCTCCATTGCCATGGCTGCGAAACGGGCTGGCTGGGACCCCCCTCGCTGGCCTGTCATCTGATGCAGGTCGCCCGTGGGCAGGCTACTACACTTACGCGGGGTTTAGAGAATTTGATCCCCCGATGTACTTTGACCTGCGGTCTGCGACGCCTCCCCGGACCGCTTTGGTAGAACCCCACTGCGTATATTTTGACGGCGAGGGCTCCGACCATGTGGGAGGCTTCTCCCTCCGGGGATCGTGCCACACTCTAACGGGTGCAATCTGGGCTTCAAAGACGTACCATGGCATAGGACCCCAGTGGTTTTGGTCTGGTATGCTAACGCCATTTGGGATGGTGGGAGTATGGGGCGGCGACGATGGCGGGTTTATGATTGGCGGCTGGTGGTGGGTTTGGCCACGGGAGTGGAGCCCTAAGCCTGGCGATGCTGCACGAAGCGGTAACTCTCTGTAACATGATTGTAATTCACTCATGTCGTAACGAGATCTGGATTGTATTTTGTATTAGTACCTCACCGAAGCCTGAATGTGTAAAGTATTGTACGCACTCCGTTTCTGCACTCCCCTCCTGTGCCAACACCCACTATCAAAATGTCTCACTTGGTGAGTTGTCTCATTATACCTTTGCACTACATCTGTCTGCAGGCGGGCCACTGTTGGGCTCAACGCGTTAGACACAGCAGCCCAGCCGCGTGTTCAATTGAAGATCACCTTCCGGCCGTCGACTAAGAGACAGAGAGAACAGCTGTCCGGTCCTACAGAGTCCTGGTGTCCAACAAAGACTGGAACACCATCGTATCCCTCACTACAAGCTCCGTCAGCCCATTCCCGTTGGAATCGGGATTGGGGACAGCGGGGTCAGGATGACAGCGTGGGAAGCGTAGCGGACTTACCCGACGCTGAGATAAGCACAGACAAACGCGGCTTCATCCCCAACCACTACATCCTCGAGGCAATGCCCGACCCTCCACTGTTATATGGCATATAATGGCTGTTGCTGTGGGAGCAAAGCATAGGACATGGTGGCACTGCACATACAGTCATTGATCCCAATCTATCATTTCCCTGTCGTGGTCTGCAGTGATCACACTGCCACCTTGAACACCCCTTGATCACTTCACAGTCTTGCCAGTGGTATTGAATCTATTGATTTCCTTCAATACCAAGACCGTTAAGTGACCAATGGGTGTTCAAGGGTGGCAGTGTGATCATGGTGGACCATGGCAGGGAAATGAATGATCTTTTGTTTGATGTTGACTCTCTGTACTGTGAGTTTGGGATCAGTGACACACACTGCAGCTCCTTTCATCCATCAGAAGACTGTCATTTTTCCCACTACTTCAGGAACATCCTCCATATTTTGTCACCCTTTGCATACTGAGATGTGCTATAGACCTCAACATGCACACACACACATTCTGCAAATGTCAGGTGCAGAGGCACTCTTCCGTAGCCTCTGGTCTGCCCAGCCTTTCCCTCTTTACCCCCCTCCACCGGATGCTCTACCTCCACCACTATGTCTGTTGCCACTTGCCACCCCCCACTGGCATCGGGTCTTCCTTAGACCGCAAGCGACCCAATGTTGCCTCGACCCTTATTCCCGGCCTTCCTGGAAAACCGGTTATTGAAGTTCAGTCAGCATTCTTATTCTGTGGTTTGCTTCACAAACTTCGAAAACTCCTTCGATTACACAGTGGACTCAGAGCCCCATGATGCAGATGTCAGCATCCTGTTCAACTGATGGGGATGTAGTATTCCCCTATTTATTTATCCCCGAGATGGTGGGAAATGGTCATGTGTATGTGTGTATGTGCGTGTGTGTGCCTTTCAAGAGAGAAGTTACTAGTAGAAAGGGCACAACTCGGAAGGCGTTTGTAGCAAAGGGTAAGAGTACCACTGTAAATTCAATTGATTGTCCGCTTCAACTCCTGGTGGATTTTCCAACTCACCAACGAAAACTCGGAATTTGAGGACATTTGCACGTACTATACAGCACAGGGCGGAGCTTCACTACTGCTACTATATGACAGGGTAGATAAAGTACAGGATGACAACAACTCGACGCAGAGTAAACCACTTCTACGAAAACGAGAAAAAAAGGAACGGGACCACAGAGAGAACGACACGAGAAATGACTTATGGCCAGCAAGAAAAAAGGTCGCGCTGAGGGGGGGGAATAACGAAGCTGAAAAGTCGTTTGTCATGACTGGTCGTGAAAAAGAATATCAAAACCACCTGGAAAAAAAAAAAAAGAAACCTTGAGAGAATGGAACATCCGGCACCGAGATGGGGAGAGAGGGGAGAACTTTATTTTTTTCAAGGTTTCGAGTTGCGTCGCACGACGCGTTTTAGCACCACGTTGAATACGACCGCACACAACCCGAGGCCGCCGACGAGGAACACATACGGGGAAAGATCCGACAAGATCGTCACGGTCGTCGGGCCAAAGTCGACAAGACGATTCTCCGCTCTGGTATCCTCTTCTTCTTGCCGCTCGGTGGGTGTTACCCCGACTGCCGATAGTGATGGTGGAGGTGGTGGTGATACGGAGTCATCGGAGCTAGTAGCATGATCGAGCTCGAGCGTCGCATCTACATGCTGAGACTTTGTATGCGGCTGCCGGACTCGCGTCCGCTTCCACCGTTCCCGCCGTCCATCCGGCCCCGGAACGTGCCACTCGGCGGCTTCCATCGCACTCACGCGTGCTTCGACTTCTTCCAGTCGGCGTCTGAACTCGTCTAGAAGAAGGAATTGCGTTCCGTCCATTTGGTTCTCCATCGCGCGTGCTTCCTCTCCTAGATTCGCTGCACTTGCCTCGGTCTCCGCATGCCCATCATCGGTTTGTTCTTCTGTGGAGGTAGTTGTAGTGGCTGGAGCCAGGGCCGCCGAGCGCGATGTGGGTCGTGTTATATCGGTATCAAGCACGCGCCAGCTGCTGCTTCCGCTACCATCATGACGCAGGACAACGGTTCCACGAGCTTCGATGTGGGTTTCCTTAATCCCCGCCCCCACTGCGCGAAATACATCGGAAATGCCGCCGCCACCACCATTCGTCACGGACACCTCACGCACGCCGAGCTCGCTCCCACCCTGGCTCCCGGACCCTCTGCGACGGCTGAAGCTCGAAGTAGGGCTCGAGCTGCGGCTTCGTGTGCTCCCGCGCTCCCATTTATCAACTATCCCACGCACGCGCCCGTTCGCATTCGAATTCGCCCGCAGGCGCCAAGACGGTCGGCAACGATCGGCATCAGTATCACCACCATGGGTAAGTGAAAAGTCAAGCGAGCTGGACGAAGAGGCATAATGCGTGGTGCTCAAGGGCACGTCATCCTGCTCTGGTTGATCTGGTTGCTCTTCTTCTTCCTCCTGTTCCCACTCTTGGTCAGACGCCAGGTTGCCCAGGATACGCTCGCGGATGACATTCTGCCGGAGATTGCTTGCCGCTGCGAGGAGTGCGCCACGCCAGAGCATATTGACTCCAAGACTAAACCGAAAACGAACAAAGTCTATCTGTAAACCAGAGGGAAACAAAGTGGGGGTGACACTCACACTTTGAGATCCTCGTCTGTCCATCGCAAGAACGTCCGTCCACTGATCCCCTCGCGGCGTACCCACAATGCAATATCGCGCGCCACGCGTTCGGGGACGTGCTCTCCGGATCGAACGCGAAGCGCAGTCGTCAGGTACAGTGACAACTGCGAGGCCGTCCACGTTTTTGGGTCGAGTGGCAAGTCCTTTCCTGGTTCCACGGATGATGCATTGAAGTATGTGGGGAGCGTAT
>QLPA01001359.1:0-22561 GCA_003313945.1 Lactifluus pinguis
AAAAAAAAAAACAATTCTCACGCCTGCCAGTGCCGAACTGACGCCACCGCGATGCAGCCACTGATGCTTAGATAATCCCAAGGAGGCCCGGAGTGCTACACTGGCATACGAACGCGCCTGCGCATGAGGGAACGGGGGTGCGCGCTCAAAATGTCAACCGCATTCGCACAACTCCAAACGCGCGGGCATGTGCATCTGCGGCAGGGGAAAAGGGTCCGCCACCGCTGCCGCATGCAGTTCAATAATTTATGTTGCCAGGGTCCGAAAGTTGTTGTTTCCCTTTGCAATGTGGGAAACAATAACACAATTGAATACACGATCTCCTCCTCTCGACGCCACGCGTCAAATTCAGCTAGACTACTCCACTTGTGTTGGTGGCCTTACAGTAGGGTTGTTATCATCGAGATGGTGTCGCTGTCGCTTGCCCTCCAATGGCCCGGTAACCGTTTGTGGCTTGGCGCGGGAAGCAATGAGCCCAATTGAACACTCTTCCTCCTGGCGCCACGTCCAATTCAACGAGCTACCGGAGCTTCACGACCTTCAGGAATAAGCGGAGGAGAATGGGCACGGGACACCAAGCGGGACACTCTGGTTGACACTTCCGAGATGAGCGGCGCGATATCCAATTGAAATGGCGGCAAGGTCATCGTTCTCGGTGACAGTGAGCAGGGGCAGGGGGGTACGTAGCAAGGAAGGTGTTGCAAAACGCGCTTGAGGACTCGGACGCGCTCTCCCTCATTCATTCGTCGGCTACTATCCACTTGGCCACAGAAATAAAATATGAATAAATTATATATTCGAAATATTATTATATTTCTCTTCACACGGTACAAATTTTTTAAAACTTGTGACAAGCATGTTGATCCATTGAGGAACCCTGATCCAGGTTAAAACCAGGGATAGTACACTCCTGGAGAGGTGACTACGGTTTGCTGCGCACGGGTGAAGCCCACTACGCTACTTCTAGTGCCCAGACGGCCGCACGGGCCGTACCCCTTGTTCGATACGTCAAGAATCGTGCAGCGAACCATGCTGCGGCGTGGTGTTTGTGGCGCGCAGCTACGTTCCCTTGTCTTAAGACTCAAAAGCCCTTCTCCACCACTCCTCTTCTACATCCACCTCACACACGATGGAGATTGATCGTGCTGAACCTGCTCTAACACTCGAGGCGGCGCAGACGCTGCGATTTCCGCCTTTTCCAACCGTACCGGACGGTGTAGAACTCATCTCCTTTCTCTCGTTCCGGCCCTCTGGCATCTGCGTCCCGATAGACGATGACGACGAAGATCGAGCTACAGAAGAGGTCGATGGGCTGGGGATACCAACCATCGCACTACGCGCAAAGCACGCCACGGACAACGCAGAAAGGAAGAAAAAGAAGAAAAAGAAGAAGGTTGGCAGTCAGCAGGTGCAGGTTGCACCAGAAAAGCCCAAGACATGGTGGGAGGTCTGGGAAGAGTTAGAGGACATCAGAAGGAATCCCTACGATAGGTTGGTGCCACCCCTTTTGTACGCTGTGTTCCATAGTCTGAACGACTGAATAGGAACATGGCCGCTCCAGATCGGCTCTATCAAGCTGGAGGTGACTTCAAAAATGGTCGCACATGGCCCGCGGCTTCACTGGGCGTGCAACATATATGGGATATAGTACGTTAGCTGTGCTCTTGGTGAAATACGGATAACTCAACTTCATTGATAGTTTCGTATATATATCGGCCTACTGCAGCAGAGCCCTGCTCCCAAGGAAGCAACCCAAGATGGCGCTGCCGGGTCAGATAACGTTGATTCGGATTCGGATGATGGTAACGACGCGCCAACCGACGACAAGATCGAGGACCAGGTCGAGGACAACCGGCTGGAGATATTCCTCAACGACCCGGAATTGAGCATGAAACTTTTCTTCTCGTCGCACTTCCGTGAACGTGGTCTCATCTGGTAACACACCCCGTCTGTTTGTTATTGCGCCACCGCTTCTTACTGCCACGATTCAGGTCAGAGCCACGTTGTATTGCTACCCCCATCCTGGTGTCTTTTTTCCTGCGTTACCTAATTCGCAGTCGCGTTTTCCCAGAGCCCGAGTACGATCGCCTCATGAGACGTGCGCTCGAGATCGTCGAGCTTGCACGCGTAGAGCTACCCAACTCTTGGAAGATGGGCCGTGCGCTCCCAGACGCATTCAGTGATGGTTGCAAAGGGCTCTGGGGCTCAATGCAACCGATGCCCATTTGGACCCTCCCTGCAAACTCACCATCGGGCAGCATTGATGAGCCTGATACGAAACGACCAAAACTCGATGATACCGAGTCCCCAGAACCAGAGATCTGTCTTGACGATCCGACCGTCTTGGACGTTGATATCGCGGCCGAGCTAAACTCCGCGCCTGTCGGTGAATGGGGAGCTACTGGGGCAGGACAAGACACTACGATGGAAGGCTGGGGTCCAGCCAAAGATAGCTGGGACAACATCGCTATACCGTCCGCTGAAGAGGATAAGGATAAAGATACAGCTCATGAGCCGGCCCCAGAGATATGGGATGCATCCACCGCCGAGGCCCCAGCAACGTGGGATCTCGAACCGCCCACGCTCCTACCACTCATGGGACCAACTGCGCTTCCGCAGACGCACACGACAGGTGTCGTCGAGCAGTCCACACGGCGCATCGTGCGCGTCGACCCCCCACGCATGCCTCGGCTGATCGCCCAGAATGCACCGCCTGCAGAGGCCGTGGAGGAGGACCTTGCATGTCGATTCGCGCGCCTCATTCTTGCACCGTGGGATCGGCTCGACCAACGCATATATGAGGCTGGATCGGACGTGTTACCACCGAGCGTGTTGAGCACGAGCCGGGGCCTGGTCGTGATGGACGAGGAGGAGGATGGCGAGCCGACTCCTGGCGCGCATCGTCCGTGGAAGGATGAGATCGCCGTCCTAGTAGACCCGAATTTGACGGACATCTTCATCAATGGTATGGGTTTTGGCGCCATCTGGGTGGAAATCGTGCGCAATAAGGGGGCAGAGGACAGCTCTGCCGCGCCGAAAAAAGGCAAAGGCAAGAAGAAGGAAGTGCCAAAGTATTGGTACATGGAACAGCTCGTGCACCAACTTCCCAGTTTCTACCTCGATAAGATTGAAGAGGATTGACTCGATAACAATCCAAACCCTCGCCCTTTCTTGTACAATGTATGTAGTGTAGATTGTGAGAAAATGACAAAGCGTCACTGCGATGTAAGCCAAACTAGGAAAGAGACCTTCCTTTCTCGCTAACCTTCAAGATGCCATTTGGAGAGATCGTCGTTGGCTCTCCTGGCAGCGGCAAATCTACCTATTGTTACGGAAAGCATCAACTCTTCACTGCGCTTAACCGGCCGATCTCAATAGTCAACTTGGATCCCGCAAATGACAACATCCCATATCCATGCGCTATCAACATTGCCTCGCTTATCACGCTCCAAGATGCGATGTCGGAACATGGACTTGGACCAAATGGCGGGATGTTGTATTGTATGGAGTATCTGGAAGCTAACTACGACTGGCTGGAAGATCGACTAAAGGAGCTGGGGAAGGACGCATATGTTCTTTTTGATCTGCCTGGGCAAGTCGAGATCAGTACGAATCACAATTCCTTGAAGAGAATAATCGAAAAATTGGGGAAGGGTGGTTTTCGGGTACGTTGGTTTCGTGTAATGTTTGCTGCCACTACTCGTTCATGCTATGGCGCCGCTGTGTGGATTTTTAGCTAGCTGCGGTCCACCTATGCGATTCGCATTATGTAACAGACGCAGCCAAGTACGTCTCGGTATTGCTCTTGTCATTGAGGGCGATGCTCCAGCTCGAATTACCTCACATCAACGTCTTGTCGAAAATCGACCTTCTGACGCAGTACGGTGATCTCGGTATTTATCATCCCCTTGCTTTGTTTCCTTTCATATTGTAGACGCAACGACCAAAGTCTCACATTTCATGAAACGACAGACTTCAACCTCGACTTTTACACCGAAGTGCAAGATCTTTCGCATCTCGAGAACGCACTGTCATCTGCTTCACCGCGTTACAGCGCTCTGAACATGGCAATCTGTGAGTTGATAGAGGACTTTGGTCTCGTCGGGTTCGAGACGCTCGCTGTGGAGGTGCGTCGCGCCGGGCAAACACTGGGGGACGAAAAAAAAAAAGGGATCACTCACGCAACACCGTTTACAGGATAAACACTCAATGTTGAACCTAACGCGCGCCATTGATCGCGCGACGGGCTACGTGTTCATTCCCCAGGCGGGTACGCAAATTCCCGAAGGAGCGGTGGCGGACCCGTCCGCGGCGAGCTCGGCGCGACCTAACGCGTACGCGCTCATGTCGAGCGCGATGGGCCCGCGTGGAGGGTTGCGCAGCGATGTTAGGGATGTGCAGGAACGCTGGGTCGATGCGCGCAAGGAGTGGGATGAGTACGAGGAGACGCAGTGGCGCCGCGAGGGCGAAGCGTTACGCCAAGCGGCGGCGGAGGTTGAGAAGCAGAAGAAGCTTCATATTCGTGAAAGGAAGTAAAATTGATGAATGACATTTTGACAATTTTTTTTTTGGGTCGTTTGTAAGTCGCAAAAGTTATATGAGTGGCTTCTTTCTAGCAGAGTCGGACTCGCTCGGATGCGACTCGGACTCGGGCTCGGGCACTGTGGATACATTTAATCTTTTAATCTTAAAATTGACAAATTGATGATCAACATCCAGGGGGTCCCCAATATTTTACCGTTTTATTCAATCTGCCAGACCGGAGGCAAAGAGACAGGTTGAATGGCGGCGGCGTGGAAAGGAAGCCACGTGGCTTCCTTCCTGGCTGTCGCTCCGTTGGCATCGGCCGGGGTAACTCCTAAGAGCACCAATGTACGGTCCATTGCGAGGTTCGTTGGCAAATTGGGCCCACTGTGTTTCTGCTCTGTCTGTTCCAAAGTGTTAGTCCTGTTTTCAAGTTAGCCAGGCGACGTAACTTTATGATTTCTTCCCAGTCTCGCCTCTTCATTCGGTTCCCACCATTCTGGAGCCCCCGAAAGTTTTGGCAAGACGTATCGTCCTCTGGATCTTTTGGAATACGCTGGTGGATTGGGCTTACTTGTGACATTACTACTGCGCTGGAAAGGACCTCGCAATGGGGAAAAATCGTTTCTCTGTCTCTCAGGCTCCTGGGTATAGCGATATTTGGTTTCTGAACGATTTTTGGCGTCTAGTGGCGCACTCCATTTGGCCTCTCCTCATGCTTACTATTAGCGTCGGCCTTATGGTGGTCTGCAACAACGGCTTTTGTGCACCCATCTGCAGAATTCTTGAGAGCTGTAGGTAACACGCGTAATCCTGCCAGCCACCAACTTGTCTACTAGGCTTGAAAGGGTTTCGATGCGATCTACGGAAGCCTTTCGAGTTGCTCAAGGGCTCTCACAGTCCCATCATGCTCCCCTCATGTGTGATCATCGATTGAAGCAGGTCTTACTCGGATGCTTTTCTCCTTGACCATTTCCGCTTGGTTCACGCCAGGTATTAGGAACCTACTTACGCCTGGCCTTTGAGCTTTCTATCCGAGGCATAATGGCAGCCATGTCGGTCTGATTGGCCGATGTAAGACTGTTCATTTGGTTTTAAAGTATCATTTATTTTTCCCACCAAGCAAAGGCCCGGATCCTTGGCGGTGCTCTAATACGCCTTGGAGCTGTTCGATCCAATTACTGACATACGCACGCGTTTATATTGGCGCACTGATGTGGCGTTCTCTTGGGAGCATTTCCAAAAGCCCGTGTGCACAAATATCTCAATCCTGTGTGATATTTTGTTAGCGAAATGGAGTATCTTTTGCTAGAAGCTTGTCTCGGATTTCGGACCCTTTTTGAATCCGGTATTCTGTCCCCCAACCACCAAGAGCTCACTGTAATGTACGTATCACCCATGTCCAACTATGATACGATGATCATGATGCTCAGTACAGTCGGCTAGTAATCGCCGGTACCGAGTATTACGTCTGCTTGATTATGACACGTGGCTGATATGGATTAACATTATCTCCGCAGTTCGTGATCGGCACTTCCCATGATGTACTCACAAGAAAAGTCGTGTTTCTGCTTATCAAGGACGGGGATCCATGAAGGACACGCTTGGCTTACACAAGAGCACTGGAGACAAAGGCTAGGCATAGGCTAGTCCAGGCTTCTAAGCCGTCACGCAGCGGGCAGTGCGACAATCGTGTTTTGTGTCACGGCTTCCCAGCATCGTGTGTGGTGGGACTGCTAAGCTAGTAAACTGCGCTGGTTCGCCGTCGACCTCGAGGTGTACACGTTTCAGGGGCGCGGCAACCGCCTTGTGCCAGTGAAAATTGACGTCGAAATATTAAGAATGTGCGTTGGCAAGCCCGTGTGGCCCATTTCCCGTACGGGTTCGGTGCGGCTGTCAAGGCGCATGAGGATAGCAGCAGCCGTTCATAAAGACGTGCGTCGTGTCTAGAACGGCAACAGGGTGCTATTACACAACACATACTTTTACCGCTCCGCAGGTAAATGGTTAAAAAGGCGCGGTCATATGATACAGAATAGTAAAGGTTAGCCTAGGTACAGAAATTGATGGTAAAGTTGTCTAAGCATTATACAGAGGTAAAGACGTAATGTAGGGCGTCTGATAAATACCTGGTCATGTCATGCGCGGGCCGTGCTGGACGGCGCCGTTGATACATATTATGGCGTAAATGAGCTGTCAATCGAATCTACATCAAAATGCCAACACGGAGGTCCTAGCATGCAAAGGAAGCACATGAGCGGCCATTAGCCAGACCTACGGCACCTATAGGTCAGCATCGACGTTTCCGTGGGTATAACAGATGAGGGGTGAGAACGTACGTTGAATATGATATATGATTTTCTATCAGCCTCCACGGTCCGCCAATGGTAATAGCGCAATCCGACATAGGAACCGAGGCTGACGAAAACTGCAATGCTGATAGGACCGATTTCCCAGAACCAGCTGAGGAATACGGACCAGGCGATGGTGGCGAAAAGCGTCAAAATTCGAGAGAATTCGGGCGCATATATCGGGAAAGTCACACGCCCCGCGACCTTATCTCCTTCGACATCTGGAAAGTCTTGTGCTTGTATCGCAGTGAAGATGAGCATGCCGCTAATAAACACGGCTGTGACGGACACGAAATCCATCGCATGGTTGGCGCCTATTGGTTGTTAGGTGAAAAGAATCTTTCTCTGAACAAAACGGGTTACATACCTATGATTGTGGTAGCGCCGAGTTCAAAAGAGCTATATCCCGCAGCAGTACAGAGGGCTTTTCCAACAATGTTGCCCGACCCTCCGAGCTCATCATAAGTAAATGTGGTGACCACGAGGCCGAGGGTTGTCATGACGAGATCTTGATCGTAAATTGATGACAGATATATGCAGAATGCGACCATAACCCAACGCAAGGCAACGGCTTTGGACTCTGAAATCCTCCCAGACGGAAGGGGACGCCAAGGGTGGTTTACTCTGTCTTCTTCGCGACTGCGTGCTTGGTTGGATACGTTGCACAATAACAGGTGGAACCACACCCATACACAGCAGCGGAACAGGCCAAAGAACGACTGTATTGGTGCGGTAGCGCAAGCAAAGACAACCTGTGCTCTATTAAGCCCAGTAAAGGGTAGCCCGAGTCAAGCACTTACAATGGGGACGAAAATGGTCTTGTAGTCTGTCCAGGTAAATAAAATGGCGGTGTGGAGGTGGTAGCTCAGTACGAGTATAAGCCGCAGGATAAAGCCGGCAACCATACTGAGAGTGGAGTCAACAGGGGCGAGTCCAGACAGGGTGTTCATATAGAGGGGAATACTGAATCGTCATCGCGTTACAAATGAGGTCAAATTATATGCGGAGGAATGGATGCTTGGATGCACCAAACAACGCGCTGGGCGAGGACGTTCGAGAAGGAAACCGACAGCGGTATGTTGCGTGAAAGGAAAAGTCGTGTGATAGAGCGGGTTGACACGCAAAGGTCATGAATGTGGCTAGGCAGCGTCATAACGTTTGGGTGTTCTCTAGCCGCTCATTTGTCCATTTGTAGGGTGAGAACCTGGAAGATACATCACACATTGTCTCGGAGTTTTCCTTTTAACAGAGCTAGAAGACGGCATGAAGGTTGTAATGGCCACATAAGGCCATGTAGGCGGAAGTCCGGGGCTGAGCAGAGTAAAGACGCGGTGGTAACCTGGAATCGCGACTTAAACCAAACGCGTAAGGGGCCGAAGTCATGCGATATATCACGTGATATTCTCGAGACTATTCCTAAAAAGGTAATAGTAACGTGACACAGTGATTGTTTAGGGCCGGGTCGCATATTGAACGTGACACGTCGCCCCAGCCAACTAACTTTTGTTTTTAACACCGTCATGAAACTGAAAGAGATCCACAGAACTTCTACTTTTGCGTGGTCGCCTCTCTCAACTCCATTACTAGCAACGGGAACAGTCGCCGGGGCCCTAGATGAATCTTTCTCCAATGATAGCCAACTGGAGATATGGGCTCCCGACTTTCTCAACAAGCTCGAGTATGATCTCGGTGGGGAAGGTCAGCTAGGCCCGCGCGGCTCGGTTTCGAATAGTTCAAGGTGTGCCTTTAGCTATTCGTCAATTATGTTCGACAGAATGTCTCCCTTGGTAGGTTCAATCGCATCACCTGGGGGAAGGCAGATGGTAATCGCCCCGAAGGCGTGATTGCTGCCGGTATGGAAAATGGAGAGCTTACTATCTGGGACCCATCCAAAATCGTGGCCCATGTAAAGTTCGTCGCTGTATGTCTTGTTCCTTGTGGCGGCGCGAGTGACGTGATCACTCCAGCACCTCCGAGGCTCTTTTACTTAAGAATAGCACGCATACTGGACCAGTCCGTGGTCTAGATTTTAATCCTATACAAGCCACTCTATTTGCTTCAGGAGGCATCAATGGAGAGGTACACCTATCCTTTTGTTTTCAACTCGTAGTATCTTAATCATTCTCAGGTTTACATCTGGGATCTCAAAGATCCTAGTAAACCCTATTCTCCTGGTACTCGAAGCTCAAAACTTGATGAAGTCAGCGCACTGGCTTGGAACAATCAGGTCCCTCACGTATTGGCAACATCGAGCGGCACTGGGTACACCGTTGTGTGGGACCTTAGAGGCAAGCGAGAGGTCGTCGCGCTGGCATATGGCGGCAATACAAGTGGCGCTCAGGCCGGCAGCGGGCGCCGTGGAATGAGCGATGTGTCGTGGCACCCAGATAATGTTGGTCGTTGGTCGTTTCACAGATGACATATATTAATTGCTACGCAGGCGACTCGACTGGTTACTTCTTCAGAAGATGATGCTTCACCGATCATCATGGTCTGGGACTTGCGCAACGCGCGCGCTCCAGAAAAGGTATATCGAATCGTCGACGTTCTCGAATGTTACCTCATGGACAACGTTAGATCCTCACCGGTCACGAGAAGGGCGTCCTTTCGCTTTCATGGTGTAGGCAAGATGCAGATCTTCTTTTGTCAAGTGGCAAGGACAACCGTGCACTTTGCTGGAACCCGCAAACCTCTGAGATCATTGGCGAAGTACGCGTCGTTACAGCCTGAGAGTGATTCCAAAAGTTAATCCAGTCCTAGCTCCCTTCAGCCGACAATTGGGCTTTCCAAGTGCAATGGTGCCCACGTAATCCTGACCTATTGGCAACTGCATTTTTCGATGGAACCATTGGCGTTCATTCTATCCAATCCACCAACGAAGTCTCCCAGAGTGAAATTGGCACCGCGACACCTCAACTGGATGGCGCTGACATTTTTGACAATCCGAGTTTCACACGGACCAATCAAGCTTCATTCACGCTGAAGCAGCCTCCAAAATGGTTGTGTCGCCCAGCTTCCGCCTCGTTCGGCTACGGTGGGCAACTTGTGACCGTATCAAATCTTACGAACAAGGAGGGTCGCCATCAAAGCGGCATTGTGCACACGCGCAGGTTGGCCACCGAAGACAATGTTGTCGCTCGTGCCGAGCGACTAAGCCAAGCGATCGATGGCCAAGACCTCCCTGCAATCGCAACTGAGCGCTGTGCCGAGGCCAAGGCTGCGGCAGCCGAGAGCGTCGCCGGATGGAAAGCTCTACTCAGCTTGTTCCATGCCGATTCGCGCGACGAGCTCGTAACACTTCTGGGTTTCTCTAAATCTGAAATCGCTGCACGCGTTGCAGAAGCCATTGTGAAACTAAGGTCCGCGGCAGAGGAGAGCACCCCGCTGCCAGTTGTGAAACCGCCTTCTGAGGAGGACGTTACCGAAGTCAAGCCACACGAACCAGTGGTGTCCTTCGCCGAGCCCGAAAGAAGCCCCACGGCCAGCGCAGAAGATTTGCTTGATGCGACTCCTTCGGAAGTCAGCGCTGGCGCTGCCTCGGACACATCAAACGTCACTCCACTTCCAGATGCCGAGTCGACAACCACCGCTCCCAGCCTCTTTGGTGATGATGGACCCGCAGGTACACCCCAACTGGACGCCGCGGCGGATTTCTTCAGTACAATGGGTCTAAATCAATCCACAAATGAGGCAGTTCCTGTTGTCCCACACACTAATTATGGCGTTGACTCATCCGTTGCTGCCACCATTGGCTCTCGTCCTTCATCTGCTGCTTCGGACACTCTCAAGAGCAATACATTCCACATCTACCCTGCCGATGAAAGCGAGACGGATCGCCTGGTTACCAAAGCACTGGTCGTTGGTGACTTTGAAAGCGCTGTATCCTTGTGTCTTTCCGTGGAGCGCTTCGCAGATGCTATTCTGCTTGCAGTAAAAGGTGGCCCCGAGCTGCTCGCTCGTACGCAGAAAGCGTACTTTGAAAAGCGTACCGTCGCGCTGCCATACCTACGCCTCTTCCAATCGGTGGTAACTAACGACCTCGCCGATATTGTTCAAAACGCGGACTTGCAAGACTGGCAAGAAATCTTTGTCGTCTTGTGTACTTTTGCACGCGCAGACGAGTTCGGCGGACTTGCAGAGCAGCTTGGTGCGCGATTGGAATTTCAAGCTAGCGTTGCCCGTTCGGAGAACGCTACCGAAGCTCCGGAGCTGAGAAAAAATGCAACCCTGGCCTATCTCGCCGCGGGCCGCCTTGGGCGGCTTGTCAATATCTGGATAGAAGAGTTGGCTGAGGAAGAGAAGCGGATTCTGGTTGATGGGATAACACCCGGTGTTTCGCGATACACTGTTCACACACTTGCACTTCAGACTTTCATCGAGAAAGTCACTGTCTTCCGCGCAGCAGCATCGTATGTGGATAAGGATCTGGAGCAAAAGGAGTCCGTTGGCGAAGATGCAGCCGCCAGAACGTACAAGTTGTGTGGGCTGTACGATCGCTACTTCGAATATGCGGACTTCCTTGCCACACAGGGCCTCGTCAAACAGGCTGTCGCATTCCTCAAGCTCACACCGTCTGGTTATCGGGGCCAACCGGGTACACAGCTTGAGTTTGCTGCAGGAAGAGAACGCGTTCTTGTGGCGGCAGGGATCTCTGAAATCCCAGTCGCGTCATCATCTCGCCCACAAGTCCCCCCTCCTTCTGTGGCCCCCATAGCCCCCGTTGTTCCTGCAATGGCTTCTACATCCGCCGCCACTTCTGCGTCTACTTCCGCCTACCCATACAATCCCTATGGTGCTGCTGCTCAACTGCAGGCCGCTGGGCCCGCAGTTGCTGCCGCTCCCGCATCAACTTATAATTCATATGCACCCACCAACATCCCTCCAGCTGCGAGCAATCCTTATGCACCTGCACAGCCTATTCAACAGCTATCACAGCCTTATCAGCCAACCGCGCCCCTCTCTTACCCAACGGGAAGTGCGTACATCCAACATCCGACACAGCCGCACGGCGGTCAGATTGTACCACCCCCTCCCCCGTCCTTTGGCGCCTCAAAGGCTACTCCTCCCCCTGCGGCCCCATTGCCACCCAAGCGCCGTGAGAACGGTGGCTGGAACGACGCGCCCGCAGTTCCTGACCGACGCACGCCTAGTGGCTCTGCGAATAAGCTTGCCGCTATCACATCACCCTTCCCGAATGCTGCGCCCATGCAAGGTTCTGTCTCTAGCTCGACGTATTTCGCGCGTGGTCAGTCCCCAGTTCTGGCTCCCCCTCCCCCTCGTCCCGCTAGTGTGCAGGCACGCCCTCCTCCCCCGCCTGCAGCTCAGGGTCGTATCTCGGTCCCGCCTCCGCAGCATACAGCCGCTGCACCCGGGCAGTATCCGCCGGTCGGCCCAGGACCAGCTCCGTCGCAGATGGCGAATGCGATCCCCGCAGGCCAGCAGCTACCGCCTCGTCAGCCGCCTCCAGGGCAATATGCTCCACCTCTGCAACGCGGCCCTGTGGCTTCCGCGCCCCCTCCGGCTAATCCATATGCGCGCGCCACTCCACCTCCTGGTGCAGGCGTTCCGCCCGCCCCGCCCCCTCAGGCTCGTCAGGTTCCCGCGCCAGTTGCTGGCCCTTATTCCCCCATTTCGCCACCAATGCAGCAGCCACCGCATCATGGTCTTGCCCCACAGCACCCCCCAGCCCCGACTCGTGTCCCCCCTCCGCCAGGGGGTCCTCACCAGGTTTTGGGTGGCCAACCTATCGCTGGGCCCCCGCAACGCGCCGCATCGCAAGGACCTCCTCCCCCCAAGTATCGTGAGTTATGTTGCTCTTAAGACGAGCAGTATGAAGCTAAAGGTGTATCTGTAGCTCCTGGTGACCGGACGCACATACCCGATTCACTAAGGCCCATTTACAATGTGGTCAGTCAAAAGCTAAATCAAATCAAAGAAGCGACTCCTGTGCGTGTGCCCGTTCACAATTCTCTAGTAGACCAGGTTGTTTTGACAGATCAACGCATACAGAATTCTCAACGACGCCTAGTTGAGGACCTCGAGCGCCGTATCAACCCGCTATTTGACGCGCTGAATTGCGAGACGCTCTCGGCGCCGGTGGTTGCGCAACTTGGCGAGCTCACGAAAGGTGCGTAACATGTGCGATGGAGAGTGGAAATTTTGTACTTAATGTGACATAGCGATGGCCAATCATGATCGCGAGCTTGCACTCGCCATCCATGTAGACATGCTCACGCGCACGAGTGGAGGCGATATTACGCTTTGGATGTCGGGAGTAAAACAGCTTATTCAGCGTTTGTAGGTAACGTGATAGCGTGAGAATTACGAGTACTTGTCAAGTACTTATCTGTGTAATATTCTTCGGTGGACTCGAGAGATGCTATATCAACCCCTCAATTGTCATTACAAGTAGAAGTTGAAGAATTTGAGGATATTTCCCGAAGTTACAATGGAGCGATTAGATATTGTTTAGTTTATCTGAGCTCTGATCATTTTCTTGGTAAGTTATACAAAATTTGCATGAGCTACTGTACATGTACCAGACACAACAAGGTTGAATATCCACATGAAGTCATGGACTATAGAGGTTTATTGTGACTTCCGTTTTGTAGCTTTTAACCTTTGGTCACTCTCCTAGGTAGGCACAAGTATTTTTTTTCCTATAATTTCTGACAATTATTCAACTATCTTAATATGGTAACATTTGACGCTGGTGTTTGTTGATCCCTCAATTGATTATAACTAACCGGACCTACCTCTCTGTCCATTGTGTTTGGATTGATGAAGACCGGCTCTGCATCACAGCATGAAGCCCTCCGCAAAGAGCTGACAGCTCGCAGAGCAGTTCACGAGGCTGCAGTCGAGCGCTTGAATGGAGAAATACGAGAGAAGAAAGACTCGTGCAAGCAACACAAACTACGCATTCAAGATCTCAATCAGCAACTCAGTGCCCTAGATGAGGACAATGCCACCATTCGGAACTACTTTGAAAGATTTGAGTGGTCCGATAGATTGATGGAGCAGCTAAGGAAAGTCTTCGGGATCGACAACTTTCGATTGGCGCAAGAAGGGTATGTTCTTTCTTTCCTCATCCCTAGCCAGACCGTAACTGGGGGCGACATTATGGGAACAGAGTCTGTAATGCGAACATGGACGGGCGAGACGTAGTTTGCATCATGCCCACCGGTTCGTGGGCCTTCTCTTTCCATGTCATATCGACTCACGATCTCAGCGTTTCAGGAGGTGGGAAATCGCTCACATACCAGCTACCGGCTACCCTATTGCCCGGATGCACGCTAGTAATCTCTCCTCTTATATCACTCATGAAGGATCAGATTCTTTATTTGAAAGAGAAGAATAGTCAGTAACCAAGACCTTCTCGCGACCACCGGGAAAATTCGCTGATGCCACTTGTGCAGTCGAGGGATTGATGATTACTGCCTCAATGTCCTCCGCGGAGAAGGCGGAGGCTTATCGCCGCTTGACTGCCACGATCACTGGGAATGATCCAAAGCGGAGAGAAGTCAAACTGTGTTATGTGACGGTGCGTCTCGTTGAACTCATTCTTCCAATTTGTTTGAAGCGATTTGCTTGGTAGCCAGAGAGAATTGCAAAGAGCAAGGAGTTTATGACTCTGATAGATAAGATGGTCGCAGCCAAGAAACTTGGTGCGGCACCTTCTTCATGTGTTTGGCCTTATCGCTCACTACCGCGCAGCACGATTCGTCATTGACGAGGCTCATTGTGTCTCGCAGCAAGGCTATGATTATCGGTATTCTTCTTTTTGCTACACAAGTGCCACGTAGCTGATTATGTGCTTCTAGTCCCGATTATACCCAACTCACCAAGTTACGAAAGATTTACCCAGACGTGCCTATTCTCGCCCTTTCCGCCACCTGCCCACCCGGTCCACTTCGCAATCTCATGGCAATCCTTCGTCTCCCGCCTCCTACTGATGGTACAGGTACTGATACTCTCAACCCATATGGGTGATTAAATGCTGATCAGTTCATCAGCCGCGGTGCCCTATGGTACCGTAAAGTTTTCTAGTCCACTTTATCGAAAGAATCTACGCTACAAGGTTGTTCCGAAGCCCTCTCACACCAGGCAGGTTGTGAGCGATATGGTCAAGTACATACTTGAAAGCCACCTCAATGATACCGGGATCGTGTACTGCCTTTCGCGCGCGGTAAGCACTTCGCCCAAATCCGAGTGGGCGCTGTTAGTGATTTTTCCTGTAGGATTCAGAGCGGGTCGCAACAGAGTTGGACGCAAAGAGCCAAGGCCGGATCAAAACAGGCGTGTATCATGCGGAGATCAACGACAAGGCGAAGGAGGAACTACACGAGTCGTGGCGCGCAGGGAGAATAAAGGTCGTGTGTGCCACGATTGGTAGGTCCCCCGTGCTGAATCGCTGTCGTATGGTACTGACACCATGTTATGGTAGCATTTGGGCTCGGTATCGATAAAGCGGACGTGCGTTTTGTCCTACATCACTCGGTTCGTCCGCCGCCTTTTTTGGGTCTAAACGTCATGCCTAATCAAACGTTTCAAGATGCCTGTACGATTAAAATCATATCATTTTCGCAACTTGACTCATAACACACCTTTCCAGAAATCTGTTGAATCATTCTATCAAGAATCTGGTCGTGCAGGACGTGATGGCAAGGATGCGGACTGTGTCTTGTATTATCGCCTTCTAGATGCATTGCGACTACCAGGGTCTGGGAAGGACAAGGATTGTCAACAACGGGGTATGTTATCACCTATCATTCATGAGGTTTTGGAAAGTTTATGCATGTCAGTCCATGCCATGATCAAATTCTGCCTGGATGTACAAGAATGCAGAAATTTTGCATTTGCAAAGGATGTGCAACACCACTGTCCGTTATTGAGTTCTGTTAAACTGACAACCAAAACAGACATTTCAGTGCATCGGAACAACCTGAGGAAAACACGCCGTGTGGACACTGCGATAATTGCACGCGCGACCCGAGGACAGTCATTCAAAGCGACTTAACGCCCGATGCCAAGCGCGTGCTTGGCGTGGCTCGTGCTCTGTGCACCCGAAAGGTCAAGGTGACGGCTGTTCAGCTTGCGCAGGCTGCAAGGGGAACAGGGGAAAAATCAAAGTTACTCCAGCTTGCCCCAGAGGATCAAGTTACACTTTCATTCCTTGCACGTCCTGTCTCATATCGATATTCCTCTCATGTGTCGAGCTAATGGGTGGGAGCACAGGACACGGAAACCCTTATCGCATACATGCTAATCGAAGGTTTTCTGGGTGAAACATACACATACAATGCCTACGGGTCGCAGGTGTACTTAACACCGGGCCGCCTATCCCACAAGCTAGATGAAGGCCAGAAACTCGTTGTCCATCTTCTACGACGCGAACGTGCCGCGCGTGATCAACACACGACGGAGGAGGGCTGCAGGAAACGCAAGGCGGGTCGCCCACCACACTCAAGTCGTGGTGGTATGAGGGCCCATAGTTCGGAAGAAGAGGATGTCGATTTCGGAGATAACAGTGGGGAGGATGGAGAGGAGGATGAAGTCGAACAACAAGAGAATGCGCTTGACTTGCCGGCCAAACGCCGCCGTTTGAATCTTCAGTCATCGTGGATTCCAACCCGGGGGCCGTTGAGCGACTCAAGGGTGGGCGACGACGTAGACAGTGACTCGGACCTGGAAGAGGGTGAGTGGTCGGGCAACCTGCGCGGGGCTCCAGCGTCATCACATCGGACGTTGAGTAGCGGCCCGCGGAGGTTGTCAGGGGCCACAGTTTCAGGATCAGATTCGGTTCGTGTGATGGAGGTCATTGAAATCTCATCGGATTAGCATTTGCCCTCCCTTCTTCCAGTCCGGTCCATCATAGGTTGGCCTCTTACTTTGGCGCGTCAACGTTTTGTGCTCAAGAGCGGGGCTTGTAGTCATCTCATAACACTTTAATTCTGAAACGTCAGGAGGAACTTGAGGGCCGTGGCATTGGGAACCTTCTCGAAGCTTGGCGATGGGTCTCGAATCGTCTCATTACTATATCCCGCGGCGCTTGGGGTAACCTACACTATCTGTACGCAGGGAAGACTTGTGAGGAGAACTCTGGATCGGTCATACTAGTCGAATATATTCAGGTCATCTTTTATTATTAATTAAGTGAAATACGCTATGTCACGGTGAGGGGTCCAATGCACCAGATCTCGCTTTCAACATCTTCTTCGGTTGCCGTGGCGCGCATCTTGTCCTGGCCTCTGCGTATGGGTTGCTGCCCTTCCTTTCCACCTCCCTTCGCCCAACAATCGGCCTTTACATGGCCACGCTTCTTGCAATTGAGGCATTTGATATCCTTCTTCTTCTTGGCATTGGCGGTGTCTTTCTCGTCCTTGAAAGATCGCTCCCAATCGTACGCAACACCCACAACATTGATAACGTTGTCAGGAGTGACTTTTCTCTCGTTAAGGTAGGCGCAGGCGTTGATGGCAGTGAGAGTGGGTTTGTAAGAGGAGGGGAGGGAGTAAATCAGCAAGCAGGTGTATTCGTCATCGCCAATGGGCTTGCCCAATTCAGCAAGCTGCCCACGGAAGTCAGCGAGCTGTCTGAAATGGGTGTGGACGTTTTCGCCCTCGCGACACCTCTTGTTCCTAAGCCTCCTGTCTAAGTGTACCGCTATCGGTCGGGACCGCTCCTGATAGATCTTCGTCACGATCTCCCATACGTCCTTCGCACGTGTGCACTGCTTGAAGCTGTGGAAGGTGGAGTCAGGGACGGTACCGGCTATCATCATCTTCACCGTCCATTCTTCCTTGGTCCAGCGAGCTGGGCCGTCGGGGTCGGAGTACTCCTCCGGTGCTTCGGCGTGGGTGAGGTGATGCTCGAGGAAGCGGGACTCGAGTTCGAGGACTAAGCGTTTACGATAGACGGCCCAGTTGCTCGCATCAGCCAGCAGCTTAGGGACGGTGTCGTCGGTTTGCATAGTGGTAATAAAGCGAGGAAGTTTTCAGCTTGGAGAAAGGGATTCGTTGTATTTGAATAATTCCAAGGGTCAAATGACCATGGCCGGTGGCCGAGAGGCGGTTTCAGTTGTCGGGTAATGAATGCCTCGCGTACGTCATCGGTCGCTGTGAGAGCAGCACCACACACATCATGTGTGGAGTTAGTCTAGGTTGTAGTCCAGTACTAGTACAGTATCCAAAAGGATAGTTCCGCCGCTCCCTCGTGGCCCTGCTTGTCTTGTGATAGCCCCACAAGGGAACAGAAAGAACAAGATCAAAGTGAAACCTCCGAGAGGATCCGAGACCCATCTAATCTCCAACAACTGACGATGAAGTGAAAAATCAAGGCGCACGGGAAGCCAAATGGGAGACAAAGTTTTCAGTTCCAGGGGCCCGCGGTGGCGCTCCTCCGAGTCGGCCCTGGAGCATATGTAGAAACGAACTGAGTCGCAACCGATTATGCACGTATCGAGTGAGACAGGAACTCCTGGACCAATGCCGCACTGTGGTCAGCTGCCACCGCTGGCGTGTGCTGCGCTCGATCGATCGATGGGGTGGTGTGCGGCAAGCCTAAGTAACATTCAAAAAAAAATTTTTTTTTTAAAGCCAATCCCCTACCTGAAAAAAGGAAAGGACACAGGCGAGTCTCCTCCTCTCTAACAATACACTCAGTTCATCTTCTATGGTGTCTTCCCCAAATCTGTCGTTAGGCCCCAAATGAGCACGCGAACTGGAGGACGGAGATCCCATACAGGCGCTTTAACCTGGAGCTTTGCTCCGAAGGTTCAAGATGTCGTTACCAACACGTACTGTCTCAAATGTTCTCGAAGAGGACGTACAAGTGCCAAATTCCAGGAGTAGAGTGGGTCTCCGCCACCACAGCCTTCCTTCAAGTCTACAAAACATCGCCGTGAATGACGACGTCGATGAACATGACTGATTTGCCGAGTCGATCGGGCAATCCATCGACGAAAGCGAGCACGAGACGATGAGTCGATGACGGAGACTCCGATGATGGGAAGCCTGAGAAGCTCAACTTATCCCCCCCCCGTGGCAACCATCACTATCAGGGGCTTGATTCCTGACTGAAACAAGGTCCCCTGTTGTGCAATGGGCCTGCAGCATTGGGTGAATTGCAATTTGCGACTAATACTTAGCTGCAGATTGCAATGCCTTGCTTGCTTGTTAGGAACGCGAGCTGTTCCTATGTCCCTAGTGGGGTCAAGAGTCCAGAGACGAAAGGTCAAAGTGGGATTCAAGAGGGTTCAAGAGAATTGAAAGGGGGTGTTTGTATTGTGAAGATCAAGTCCAAGCTGAAGAGCCAGGACTCAAGAGAATAGTACTGTTCTGGCCTGGCATGGCATGGCCTGGAAGCCCCAGCTTTGGCTCTGTTTGAGGAGCCTTTGGCTTCACTAAATGACAAGCCAGGGCTTAAGCCACAATGTGTGGCTTGGCCCCTGGCTAACCGGAGAGGGGAGGCCCTTGGAGGCCCAACTGTCACCGGGTCACGGTCCGTGGTTAATCCACTACTGTACTGCTCTCTCCACCTTCTGCTATCGCCCAGGACCGTCAGTGCGTCACAGTCCAGCATAAGATAGCGTCACTTCCAAGCATCGAGTACCTTGAAATAATGCGTACAATGAATCATGAATCCGGTTGTCGCATGAATCACACATACTAGAGAGCTTCTGTAGAAGCGGTCTCTTCAAGTTGTATGATAGGTGGGGATGATAAAGATTCACGGTTCGCTAATTCTGAGAACTCCATGTGTTTGGTCCACATGACATGACCCTGAGAATAGATAAACGTTAAACGTCAAACCAGTTAATTCCAGCTGCCCTGGAAGAAGTTTTCTATCCACGTAAACGGAGCTTCTACTGGTCTATCAGGGGTCGGAGTCCGTCTATTAAATCAAACGATAGCTTATTTCGACATTTGAACGAACCCCTTGACCTCGGGTTCCGAAGCAAGTTGCTTCTCATGATCCGTAAACAGCCAGCGCGTCAGCGCTCAAAGCCGTTATCATAAAGTAAATGTGAAATCCACTTTTTTTTGGGAAAAAAAAACTCGGATAAGATAATGCGACCACTACCAAGGCCCACCGAGTTCGTTCAGGTCATGCAGTACTGTGATCCGCTCCGTGCCTATTTGTCGAGTGATCTCGCTCTGTCGCGTCAAGGGGAGGTCTGAAAATGACATAAGTAAACGACCGTCGAGAATGCCATGTGACAATGGCTTTGACACGTAGTCATTGCGAACGATCCTGATGAAAAGATGGCGCGCCATCAGTCCAGGAGCAAAAAATGGAACACTGCAGAGTGACGCGTGCGCACCGGAAAGTTCGAGGATTCAACCCGGCAGTGTGTTGGACGTTCCGGGTAATTTGACCCTGGAGGAGATGTAGGCGCTTAAATGTCGCCTCGTCGGCGGGTACAAGGGCAGTCAATGAGCCATCAGGGTGGCCTGTGGGTAGTCAGATGAAATCAAGGGGCTACGTGGGTGTGCTAAATCTACCGCATATCAATTTTGCTTGAGGCGCGACCATGTCTTCACCCTTCATTCGGCGTGCGATCGTCACAGAGGAGCGATACTCTGATTGGCTATGAAACTCCGTTCGGCATATGAGGTTTTCCCCATTGTTCGACTCGGGACCTGAGAATATCGCAAGTGGTTGAGGGAGGTATGTTGAATGTAAAAGAATGACAGTTCTTACTTTGTGGATCATACTCATACATCCGTACTGCGCCTTCTTCGTCGCATGTAACGATAGACAGCTGTTCGTCGGCAAAGACAAAGTCCGCAGCCGTCACGCAAACTTTGTGGGGATCCTTTGCTAAAATGGCGAGCTTGTATGGATCCTCCTGCGTCAACCACCTTGATTAATACATCGCTTCGAAAAACTCCATACCGGAAAGAACGCACCTGGAATGCGACAAACCAGACGCTTTTCACGGCATCACCAATGATCAGTAAATTCTTCAATGCGCGTAACGTCGTTACGTAGACGCCAACGTCGAGGAATGCTACGCCAACTAGGCGCTCATCGAGGTCAAACGCGCGTACGAATATCTGTGACGACGATACGTGACGCGTTCACCTGACTCGTGAGCAACACTCACTTTCTGGCCCATGGACGATACGAGATAACCATCTATGCCGCACACGGCAGTAACGGGACCCTTTGCCTCGTCCCGGCATCGCAAACGAAGTTTGAAGCAGCGCTTGATGTCCGACCCAGGATCTGGCACGACCTCGACAATCTCAAATACATACGTCTGCTCGCAAAATATGAGAAGAAGTAGGTCGGAAAAGAGGAAAACATACGGCGCCTTTGACCGCCAAGTCTTCACCACGATTGATCGTCGTCCCTACAGCAATGAAGTCTTTGTGTCCCGACTCGGTACTCAAAGTCTCCAGTATAACGCATGCAAGCGAGTTCACAAACTCGTTTGCTGCGAATTCGTACCTTGAATATATAGGGCCGAGTCATTAGGCGATGAGGTGACTATGAAAGACAGGAGACCATACCCGTCGAGAGCAACAAAGTCGGGGCTGAATAGCTCGAGCGCCGAACATTCGCTCATCGGATACGAGACGTTGGGGGCTTAAAGGACAGCTAAGTACTTCACTTCAACAAACACCACGAAAAAGATCCGACATACCGTCTGGAGCCCATATCTCATTCCCTTCTTCGTCGTACGACGAGAATTGGGCGTGTATGAGCGACGCAGCGACCATCAAACTGCTGCTTGGTTCGAACACAATATTCGTATATGACCGACCCCGGGGAACGTGTCGCGACGGCATGCCCATATCGAGATTAATATCTGGCATCCATTCGAGCAGCGTCGGACCCTCGAAAAATGGATTAGAAAGTAGTTACTAGCAAGGTCGAGTGGGGTAACCCCTACCTCGTCAGAATACAGTAAAAAGTCTCCCTTCCAATCCCAAAGGGAAGTCGAAGTAAAAGCATGCACGACGGCATGGCCCGACGGAATCACATTGACGCTTGCTTTGTCAGTTTGCAGGATCCAGGACGGATTCTCGCCCGTCAAGAACACGCCCGATAGTGTCTTATCAGGTGTTGGTGATGTGACGAACGGAATCAGCTGGCGCAAGACGCGTCGATGCTCGGCAAGCGCAGATGTCTCCTGTTCCTCCGGGTGCTGAATCTCAAATGCGCGTGAAAACGTTTTGACAAACTTGACGGCAAGGATACTCGTCCGGGTCGGCGGTATTGGTTCGGAGCTGGGTTCCGCGGGAAGGGCTTGATAAATAGCAAGTTGACCGCATCGGAGAAATACCTATAATTACAGGCCTTGTCAGTGAAAGCGACAAGTCGATGAAAAGTGAAATACCAGCAAGTAGGGCCAAGGGTCCGTCTCTCCGATAGGTGAAATAAGAATTTGTTCGATGTCGAGCTCTTGAGGTTTGCGTGGGGGGTCCTGAGGGAGAGAAAGGGCAGGCGGGTCGAACGAATCTACTAGAAGGGTCTGAAGGGATGCGATCGCTGTAGTTGAGAAAGCCAACGTCAATTTGGGAAGGGTCCAGATCTGGGCGCAACAGAACGACCATGACTGATGAGGCAAGAAAATCACGTGATGAGAACAGTACCTCTACGACGCCCTGTGGTCTGCAAAGCATAAGCCATTGAGTTCTTTGACCGGCGGTCATGGCAGCTTGAAGGGTTGAGGT
>QLPA01001361.1:0-19603 GCA_003313945.1 Lactifluus pinguis
CTGGATTCATCCTCTGCGGTTAATTCCCAACGAGCCTGGTCACAGTGATAATAGATGGCGAGTGGGAGGGGTGGTGAATGCGCTAGCATATCCGCGACATGCACTCCATACGTGCAGAGGAGATGGAGGTCGAGCCGAGATGGGGATACGAGAATGAGATTTCTCCACAGTCGACACACATGTGCCAGTTTGTACCACCAACGTTGGCGGCGCCAAATGATTCTACGTTTGCCATTTTTATCTTCATATTCGTCCGGGTCAGCTAGTCGATAGACATCAAATATGTTGAGAAGCACGTCATCGTTAAGGACACGAATAGGCGAGCATGGCATTTCCAGTGGGCCCTATTCAAGTTGATTCGCTCGTTTGTGAACGGATAAAGGGACACAGTGTCTTGGGACTCACCAGTTGGGGGACATTGACCTTTCCCTCCATTAAGGGAGAGAGAAAGGGAATTCGGAAGGTAATTAGACATATCAAGTATGTTGAAGAGTGCAGTAGATAGGCCTCATGGGCCCGGGTGTCGCGGGCATACCCGGAAGGGACGCGCTTCACACTTCGTTGCTACAGGACACTCAATGCCCCGAGTTCCGTTTTGTATGTTTCCGGTACACCTCTGGACGTCCCACAACTCCCAGTGGTCATCGAAAAGAAGGTATGCCAGATGTAAATTCACTCCAGCGATGATCCCGCCGCGGCTCGCCATGGTCTCGGATCACCAGCAGCCTACCATCTCAATTATATAAATGAAGGCTGTCAGTCAGCTCTGATTGGTCGAAAAACAGACGGAAGCTGATTGCGGAAGACGGAATGCTGACTGCGGAAGGTTAATGTCCGTCAGCTCTGGTTGATCGGTGCCTGACTGCGCACTGACCAGCCTGAGTGACGATCAGCTAATGCGACGCGGCAGCATCCTCAGCGTTGTAGCTCTGTGGCCAGGCTGTGGCCCGACGGTGCCGCGCGGTCACGTTGCACAGGCTGCAGCCCAAAGACAGTGGGCACTCACGAGTACTCACGTTCTGTAATTTGCGGGCCGCTATCATTCGTCCGCGCGTGATTTATTCATAATTGATCGACGAACGTCGCGTTTTAATTGAGGGTGGCCAGTCACGTCACAGCTGCTTGCGACGGGTGGCACCAGCAGCCGTCCGCACGCATTCATTTCCCCCTCTCGACGGACGCGAACGCGACTGTCTCGTAACGGTGTAGTCTCCGTGTAGATGCGATGGCGTGGCGTTCCCGGTGAATCTTGCAACAGATGATGTCGTATTGTTTACGTTTCACTCACTCTTTGCTGACGCCGCTCAGCCGCAATGCTTTCGAGAATGAATGTTTGAACTGTTGCACGGCTGTGGCCCGCACGATTGCCGTCCATCAGGAAAACTTGTACAGTATCTGCTAGCCGACGCTAGCGGACACTAGCCGATGCTCGGCTAGTGTCAACTACGTAGCACCAGCTGGCATCGGTTAGCAAGACCGGTTTTCCTGCGGCCCCTGCCCTCTCTCAGAGTCTCAGGCTGCTGGCGTCGTTACGTTTCTCGACCTCCTGTTTGCGGCATTGGCAACATTAAGTTACTGTATCTTAACTTTTCTTGCGTCTAGTACTGTACCTATCCCTCTCCAGTGACACCAGCCGTGGACCACCTTTGCGTGTGGAGGTTCTCTCATGTGTTCCTGCGTACTTATCGTATGTAGTGGTTTGAGCAATAAATTGGAATAAATGCCATCATTCGTTTTTCAGTAGGAGAGACCATTGAAGGTGCCACCGCTTTCTGGACGCAGACAGCATACCAATGATTTGCCTGTTCAATGTCTCGCGCGATGAGAACGTGAACTTGAAGCACCTGATTATCTTGCTTTTGCTGCTGCCGCTCCCCACCTCCACAGTATTTGGAATTCAGTCTTTCCTGAACCGGTTCGCTCCAGGTGCGTAGGACAAATCCGTATAGTACCAGGGGCTGCTGTGTTCCCATCCGAGTCTGAGAATCACTTTTCATGCCGATGCAACTTCAAGCTTCAACTTTCGATCTCCTTTTGTTTGTGTATCTCTCAAAAATCAGCATTAACATGTCGATTTCGATAGACCAACCCGATACACATATCTTGTGCGAGATTCCAACGCCATCAGCTGCCGCTCCTGCCATGATACCTCAGGGATAGCACCTCGCCAGGCTTATCAATGACGATGCAACTGTACTGCAAGTGATGAGATTGAGAGACACGACAGCTTGAATGTCGTGAACGTGCATAGCGGGCTTCGGCCCGAGCCGCCCGACGGCCTCGTGGGTGTGGGAGCGACTCGGACGAGTGCCCGTCGAAACCCTCCTATCATAACCCCCCTATCATAGAAAGCAACTGACTTGCCCTATCAACACACCGTACAGATCTAATTCTGGTGTTGGCCACAATTGTTGGCCGTTTTAAGTCCTGTAATCCTGGAAGGCATGTCGAACACGAACACCATTACCGCCAATGGAAGAAGTACACCTTTTTTCTTACGCCCACGATGACCACTTACCACCTGTGTGTTCTAGGCGAGAATTCACCACGTGTGACAATCGAAGCACTCCCAGATGAAATACTCTTGAAATTCTTCGACTTCTGCCAAGTGGCTTCCGTGATTGATTGGTCAAAACAATGGCAGATGCTGGTGCGCGTATGTCAAAGATGGCGATACATCATATTTTCGTCCCCACTCTGTCTCAACCTGCACCTTCACTTCTCAAGTCGTACTTCCGTGTGGAAATTGGATGTCTGGCCTCCCTTTCCCATCCAAATTATCTCCCTCCATCTTGGGGATAACATCATTGCTGCACTCGAGCATCATGACCGCATAGGGCGAATCTATCTCCTTCTAGAATATCACGACTCTGAGAGATTGGCAACAGCGACGCAGAAGCCGTTCCCTTCCTTGACAACACTTTACCTTTGCCTTCCGAGTGACAAGGAAGACGATGACAGTGTGCTGGTGCTTCCAAGCACGTTCTTAGGGGGAACTGCCCCCCGTTTACAATCACTCACTTTGAATGGCGTTGCGTTCCCGACCTTGCCTCAATTTTTGTTGTCTTGCAAGGACCTTTCCCAACTCAAGCTTGGAGATATACCTGATCTCGGTTATATTTCACCCGAGGCTATGGTCACAAGCCTCTCCAACCTGACCAGGCTTACAGAGCTTAATATCGAGTTCAGGAAATCAGCAATAGCCCGAGTCCGAGGTCCGCTCCCAGCTGTACACGCTCTGCTCCCCGCCCTCAAATGGTTCACGTTTCATGGTTTTAGCGAATTCTTGGAGGACTTCCTGGCTCGTATCGACGCTCCAGAACTCAGCTTTGTCCGTATCCGATTCTTGCGGCACCTTTTCGACTTCCGACAAGGCATCTCTCACTTACTCAGGCTCACGGGGCCATTCGACCATGCATATGTGTTATTTAGCGATGGTAGCCTCGGCATCACGCTTCATCAGTTAAATCCTCGCAAAAGCCTGTCACTGGATTTCATAGAGAACGCACGAGGTCAATTTTCTTCCATGGCACAGTTATCTACCCAGTCCTTGTCTCTACTTTCCAGTGTTACAGATCTCGTCATCAAACCCGCATGGTGTGGAAGTTTGTACGATTGGGAGAAGCTGGACAGTCGTGAATGGCTAGCATTTTTGCACCCCTTCACTGCTGTTAGGAACCTGGATCTGTATTTTTCCTCCAAGATAAAGAAGTTCATTTTACCATCCCTGCGAACACGCACCGAGGAAGGTGCCCTAGTGGTGTTACCTGGACTTCAAAATCTCTCTATTGACGGGGACAGGATAAACTCTTGAAGGAAGCTATAAGGGCACGTCAGCACCCTCTCACAGTTCACTGCCGCGGCCTACCCTGCAATTCCCTACTATCATGATGGACCTTCAAGTTTCCAGACCAGGTTTGGCGAAACGACTTCGAGGGGCAAGCCAAATAGCAATTCATCGCGGTGTGTTAGCATTTCGAGTCCGATCGCCATGTCACAGTTCACCGACCGCCATAGCAATTAGCATGAGTTAATCGGCCTTGTTTGGACAGTCTTCTATCTCTACCGACTTCGCATGTTTTAACTACAACATATATCATTTTTATGCCAGTTGTTTCTTTCCTTTAAATTCTTCTGCTTTATTTTCGAGTCTAGCCTGTTACTAGTATCGTTCGAGTTTCTCCTGGCATCCACATAGCAAACTTTGTTTAGTTTTACCGGTTTCACGAGGACGTGTTCACACTAATACGAAGTATATGACAGACATTGATGTGCGCATCAGAATTATCCCCGAGTCAACTTATTAACCACGACGTCTACTAGTATGTGTCCCAGTCCCAGGCTTGAGATACTAGTGGTCCTGCGCCTCAATCACAGTACCTAGCATCGGTAGCTCTGCTTTTTCCTAGTCGAGTTTTCCCTTTACAAGGGTGGCTGCCGGGATTTGTGAATACTTGGGGACGAGACGGGGTCAGGACGTGAAGGTGACATGCTGTCTTTGAAGCCGTTCACCTTTATTATTTTCACGGCCAGACATGAACTATGCCTCCCTTTTCAGAGAATATATAAAGGATCCAGGGTCGCATCCGGCATCCAACACCGTCTGGTCCTTGTGAACATCTCCTCGTGGATAATTGAGAAATATGTTTGGGTACAGCAGTGCAGCAACGTAGGTTATACCAAAGTGCGCGTACTACTACGACTTGGTCGTATAAGGCGCACGACCACGCACTAGTCTCTAGAGGTCATGTAATTGGAAGTGGACATTGACGGATCACGTGGTCATAAGCGAGCCGTGCCACAGCCCTAAGTCGGCTGGAGGAACATACTGAGTACCCATGCGTTTGCACTGATTGGAGCCAACAATGACGGCACGACTGCCGTCGGCCCACGGCCACTCGACGGCCCTCTGTGCGGCTGTGACGACGTTAGCATGCATGTCATCGCTGCCGCTTGATGCGATGCGGCCGCTAACACTCACAATCACGACCAAGCTCACCGTGAGAGGTCGCGAGACAAGCACAGAAGGAGGAAATGGCAGCAAATAACCATGGATTACGATAACGTCAGGTTCTCTTCGATGAGAGATAATAATGCGTGCTGAACTTGTGACTTCTGTTCACATCGCGGAACGTTGGCGATGAGGTAGGATTGTTTCGCCTAGAATGTACCCAAAATATTGCAAAAAAGAAGTGAGAAAGAGGGTTACCTCATACCGGTACACCATTCATAATTTCGGACTTTGATGGTCTCGCTCTTGTTATATTGATTTGGCGGCGACCCGGTCGTCTCCCTGCGAATCACGACGGATGTCCGAGTCAGATGTAGTGAAAGAAAGGGATATCTGGATGTACTCCTTCCGCATGCCACCAGATAGCAACAGCTCGATCAAGACGGAGTTCGACATCTAAGATTGTCCGCATATTGAATTCGAGTAGAACAAATCAAAGTCACTGCGACGCGATCGCGTCTCGAACCAGGATTGATAGAGATTACGTAGGTATCCTCTAAAAGACGCGATCGTTGGAAAGATCTACTTTCCACTCGTGCGCCATCAAAGTCAAGCATATGGAACCATTCGATTATTACCTAACACGGATCAAATTGACGTTACATTGGCCATATGAGAGACTGTAACACCACGCACCGCAACTTATGCCCAGGTAACTTCGATACTGTTTCTCAACATTTTTGAGTAAGAAGTCAAATGTTTGCGCCTTTCGTAACTTTCCAGGGGAGGCCGGTTCTTAAGAGAGGGAAATGAATTCATGGTAGTGACCACGGTCGTAAAGCAGAAAAAAAACTCAGCCATCCGAACAATGAAAACCGCGAACACGTAGACGTGCCACTGCCAATATCCCCCATAAGCTCGACTTTGATTCCATCATTTGTCGTGTGATTTCTGTCTCGACCGCTAGCCATACCCTGTCTCGCTCGTCACGGAGTAGAGACAGAAAAGAAAGGTAGGTGCTGTGCACCCGGCCGGAAACAGACCCTCCGTCATAATACAAGGGGTAAGAAACCGGGCGATTTATCTCCGCCTTTGATTCTACCTGTCTTTACCTTCAAGCCTGATGTCGATATCAACCGGGAAGAAAAGGAGTAAGCGGCCATGTCTTTCGAGTGCAAGGCCTCCGAGAAAGTACGCGCCGGTAGCAGGTCTGTCAGAGCGAGAACCAGCCCCGGGGTCCACCCCCCCGACTCGGAGGCGACGGGCAGGCCCGGCCCGGGGCCCATAACTCATCTCAATATCAGAGCTCGTTTTGAAAGAACTAGCCTCGTGTTCATATGTGAAACTATGCCATGAAGCCCCTGGAAATTCTCCCTTGATATCGGACTAATTACATGCTACGATACATGCCCATTGAGTCACATAGAGAGTACAGGCAGGTTTCTCAATGTTTGCTACAGCGCTTCGAGGAGCAAATCATCACAAAATTACAAAATAAGAATAGACTAAACGCGCATCGACTTGGCCAGCTTGAGTGATGCTTTTGTTGTGTACAAATTCCTGCCACTGGCGCGAGTCCTGTCCGTGTCCGTGTCCTAGTAAGAGTAAAGGGTGCCAGTGGGGAATGCAAAGTGGTAAAGCCGAAAATTGAAAATACCAGAAAGAAATATAGCTAGGGAGCGTATATCGTATACTAGAATCTATTATGATTCATGTTAGCCACACTCCGAGACGTCCGTAGTCTCCGCGCTGGAATACCCGTGCTCGTGTTCCTGCGTAACGACGACTCTGGCGGTTTCCCTGACTGAGCCTCGAAAGTTCCCGAAAACTCTGGCACGACGCTGACGCGGAGAGCACCGGCGCTCGTAGGACGCGGGGTAATCCGCTGTCGCGTTGGGTGTGTGAGGAAGCGTCCACGATCCCAGATCAATCGTTCCTTCTTGCCCTGCAAAAGGCTAGGGGTTGATATTGGTGATTGGTTGCTAAACCGCAACAATGGTGCCGTTCGTAGCTTAGGAGATGATAGCACGGGATCTACTTCCATCTTCATCCTGCTCTGTTTCACGCTCATGACCGCCAGTGTGTTACCACTGGGCAAGTCCATCGGAGAGAAGTTCAAAACGAGAGTCGGCGGCCCGTAGTCGTAAGAAACTGTGACACGACTCGTGCCGGACAGAGGACTAAGCGTGAGTGGTGCGGGACGAGGTCTTGCTATCGTAGTAGTGGAAATCTGGGGGGTCGGCCGGTCAGGTGGAATGTCGTTCGAGTTTCGGGGTGGTGTTTGCTCAAAGTTGGACATCACAGGAGATGCGAAGGTCGCACTCTGAGACAGAAGAGACACCATACGCGAGATCCGCCGGGCCAGTGGGCTGCCCTGTAATCGTGGACTTGAGACCCGCAAACCGGGAAGGGTGAGCTTGCGTGTGCCGGATACCATTAGGGACTCGCGGTCAATGATGAGAAAGTTCTCTTTATAGTCAAGCCTAGAGTCTATGACGTTAGATATACGAAAGTGCACGCGAAGTGGATACAAACCCTTTCACGATACCTATGATGATACAGGCGCGTCCCAGAAACCGTAACACTCGCCGTACCAATATGATACCGAAGCTCGTAGAAGCAAATCCGAGGGCGCTTTCGACGGCAGCAATTTTCATGCCTACTGACAGCCAGCCGATGCCGCGAAATAGGACACCTTCGCGTTCCGATGCAGAACGTTCCTCGATATTGCGCTGTGCCGTGATGCGATCGACTAGCCGAGAAAAGATTATTAAGAAGGTGATTGCTTGGTAGATAGTAAGAAGAGCAAGTGAGGTGCTGGTCAAAAATTCGCGTCCGAATTGGAGAGAAGAATAATTTGGCCCAACTCCGAGTTGGGCGCCCACTTTTAAGCTTATGTTGGACGGAACCTTGCCTACACTGGGAGTCAGCACATCCCAGAATATGAGAATACAGGAAAAATAAAGTACTGACGATACGTGATTCCCAGGAATGACCCAATCTCGTTTGTTACAATAAGGATCGGGATGAGTATCAAGGAAAATGCGTTCGCAAAAAGTGAGAAGCGCTTGGGGAGATTCGGAAAGAATTCCTTCCGTTTGAAGAGATATAAGTAGGATGTGTAGAGGATAATGGGTATGGATGATGCTGCGCCTGTTCATAAATCCGGACGGCTAGTGAGGTACAAGGTAATGGTGAGTGTTGGACACGCACCAATTGCGATGTCCAAGACTTTGAAAGCCACAAGGGAAGTCTGAAAGAGTGGGATGACGCGGCCCAGGAAACTTAAGAGTGCCAGGAAAAAATAGGTTGGCCCTTCTGCAACGAGAATGAAACGAGTACTTGGGAAAGACAGGTGAGACGCCGGACGATCCTCGAGACTCAGGCACTCACCTGCCTGCATCGCGTCCAGCGAAAACGAGTCCTAACGAAAAGATCACCTCAAGACCAGCTGGGATGAGGGTGATCACCTCCTCAGTGCGCGAGAGCCCGACGCAGCGAAGAGTAGGGGCAAGTGAGAGACAGACTGTACCCATATACCGACAGGCCAACAGGGAAACGAGGATGAATGATACTATTGATCAAGATCAAAGTACATATCCGAGCTGGGACCTGCCAGCAACGAAGGAATAAATGAAAGGAGTGGACTGCAGACTAGCTGGAAGGTAAGAGCTGGAGGTGGGAAAGGACAAGGAAGAGCAAGAGGAGCAAGGCGAAACCAGACGAAAGTAGTAATGTATAAATCGGGTACAATTGATCTACAGTGCGGCGTATCCGACGGTCCTCGAGACCCGTTGCTACCCTTGTGACAAGTTCGGCTAGGTACCAAACACTGGTGTGATGAATTCGTCGTCGAAACAACCGGATGGACATAACAGGCGCCTTCTCTATCCACTAGAAGTTGCACAGCTCGCGCCATCTTTGGAGCACGTTTTCACGTCAGTCCTCTTTTTCAGTTCGAAGATAATGAAGGAAGCGATGGGGCGGAACGGTTGATAGAGTGCGTAACTTAGGTTGAGGGTAAGTATCGGACCATCAATCATTACGTAACAAACCCAGCAACGGCGGTTACCAGAACTGGTATCAGCAGTGGCTACCTCGACTACAGAGTAAGTTACAGTAACCCCAACGTTAGGTAACCCATGACTCGGTTATCTCATCTGAATCAGGAACAGCGTACTGCACTGGCAGCAGCAACCGCCAGGTAACTTAATCTTTGTGGACCCGGAGCCCCATGATGTTACTATCAGTCCCGCGGCGCACTAGCATGCACACGTATAGTTGCTACATTCCAAGACTTTACATTGTCGTATTACTGTGGCAGCGTGGTTGTTGTATTGCCAGTGGGTGTCAGGTCCAGGGCAACTCACACCCGTAACCATTGATCTATTTATTTCCTATTATGATAGCAGACTGTTCGCGTAGATTCCATCAGCTGATGTGCTTATCCTCACTCAATAATTTTGACCCCGGGACCTGTCTTTCCCCGAACATTCTGCACATCCCGGGCCTTACCGCTTATCTTTCGTAGTGAGGCGGGAAATTTTCTCTTCACACGGGAAGACTAACATGGTGAAATGCTTCCACAGGTCCCAAGACAGGTCCCATTCATCCATTTTGACGGATACCACTATCTCATACCAGAAACACATAAGCTTGCCATTGTTGCGGCGAGACGTAGTGTTTCACCTATACTATGGCGGTTCTCTTCGCCCGCTTTTGCCGTGTGAGAGCTTACCGAAATGCGAATTCAGCAACAGACAAGGCAACAGAGGTCAGGGACGCACGATCACGGCTTTATATAACTGAGGCTAGTCACCGACCCGAGACGAGCGTTGTCATGGGTCAACTGAGGGCCTGTTAGAGCCACATCTCTCTCACCAAATTGGAAGAAGATTCGCATGCTTCGGGCTACGGAATACCGTAAGGAGTAATGACGGCCTACTGCCATGTCAACCACGGGCGACGCTTCGGTATACCGTTCTACGTATGAGGGAAGGTCACGTCAGTATATCAGGACCGTTTTGAAAAAGTGCTCAGTGAGAAACTTCGCCCAAACCTTAACGGACGACGACAACTTGAACCGAGAAACTAACCACCAAAGCCGCCGCAGTGCAATGAATAGCAAGATACACCGTGAGCCCCACTTCAGTTCCTCTTGGACAAGTAGCGCTACGGACACACGGTTGTAATTCGGATCCCGATTCTATCCATGCGTGGCTAAGATCTTCCTCCGCGCCATCTAAATCCTAATAGACATCCACAGAAAGTGCTAGCCTTTATTGATCCGTAGGTCTGATAAGCACAGGATTACTTGGTCCCATGTATGAAGCCCTCCATGGGGCATGCGAAGTGTTTCTTACTAGACACGCACACCCAGTATGCTGAGCCTACTAGTACACGATTAAACTATCATGGCCTTTTCCTCGTGATGATTCAGGTAGTATTAGGGCCTGGGGGTGTGGTGAGAATGAAGAGGAACGAAAGACCAAAAGTCGGGCTCGCGCCGTGAAACTAGTACTAGTACTATGTAGATTACTTTCGAGTTCCGTCTCTGACATCGCCAAGCACCACCCTCTCTCTTCGAGTGCTATGGCCAAAAACGTCTTCTCTCTGGGAGCCACCTCCGCCTTCGCAGCTCAAGCGGTGGTATCCTTACAGAAACGCGCCGCGGCGCTGCCGGCTCAGCTGACCGGAGTCCGGGCTGATGATGACAACAGTCGCAATGTTCCAAATTGTTGGAATTGATGAGATTCAGAACTGGATAGAGTCAGAATGGCTTCCGTAATCCGTCCATCATGATCTCCCGGGAAGTGATGGCCGTATTACTGTAAGAACGTATGTTGCTGTTGATGTGTTCCCGTTGATGGGATAGAGCGAATTATAGTGATGCGGTTCCTGTATACACATTGTGACATATGAACAGCAGATCGTGTCAAATGTCGCACGGTGGCTACGATCATAACAGAGCGCGTTTCGTGTAGTTCACCCATTTCTAATCCTGGTAGGAGGGGGGAATTCTGCGAAAATCCAAACCTGGGTCCGAAAGGTTTACAGGAAACAGTGCATTCCAGGTATCTATATCCACGGATATAATATATATATCAATGGCCGTTTATATTGAAATACTGACTGTCTCCCTTACTGTTACAATGTTCTGCTCATCATTAGCTTCATCTCCGCTAACATTGAACGAGGTTGAATTGAACGAGGTAAGACGTGACAGTCACTGTGACATACTACTGTGACGGACGAACAGAGCGAGTGGACACGTGGTCACCGTACTAGTCACTACAGCATTACAGTATACACTCGAAAGCCATCAAGCTCACAATAGATGGATTTTCAAAGACCTATAATACTGGAAGATCCAGGCGGGGTGCATTGTACGTCTTTTTATTAGCGCACATGGTGATCACTTACCTGCCAGTGTGTGATCATGAATCAGCACAGATTTCGCCACTCGTGACAATCAACGAGTTCCCAGATGAAGTTCTCCTAGAAATCTTCGACTTCTGCCGAGCGACTTCCATGGAAACGTCGCCAGTACTAAATTGGACGAACCCGGAGTTGTGGTCGGGGGCATGGCCAAGGACATGGCGAAAGCTGGCACAAGTATGCCAGAGATGGCGATACGTCATGTTTTCGTCCCCGCTACGTCTCCATCTGCGCGTTTACTGCACAAGGAGCACTCCTCTTAGGGAGATGTTGGATGTCTGGCCGCCATTTCCTATCCATTTGGCTTCTTATGGCCTTGGGGATAACATCTTTGCTGCACTCGAGCACCGTGACCGCATATGCGGAATCGATCTCTCTCTACAATACGCAGAACGCGAGAGGTCGGACCCAGTGACGATACAGAAGCTATTCCCTGCGCTGACAAGTCTTCGCCTTCGGTCGCCTCGGGGGTATCTGACTCTGGATCGGTTATTGGAGGCTTCCGCCCCACGTCTACAATCACTCTATTTGGGGGACCTTCCATGTATGACTTTACCTCGACTTCTTTCCACTTCCAACGACCTTTCTGAGCTCTACCTTTTCAATCTTCCTTACATTTCACCTGACATGATCGCCCCGGGCCTCTCAACCCTGACCAAGCTCACGCATCTTCGCATCGAATTCGAATTCGAATCACCACCCCTGTATTTTTTCCCTGATCAATTTGAAACAACTCGATGTCCACCTCCACTCACACGTGTTATCCTTCCCGCTCTCACAGTGTTCGAGTTTTTGGGTGTCGGCGAGTTTTCAGAGAATTTTCTGGCTCGGATCGATGCCCCTCAACTCAAAACTTTAACGATCATGTACTTCAGACAGGATATCTTTGACGTCCAACAAATCATCTACCACGCCTTGACGCTCGGGTCATTCAATCGCGCGGAGGTCACACTTGGCTTTGGTCACGTCGGCATCAAACTTCATCAATTAGAGGAAACTACTACCCCAAAAACTCTCGAGCTACAGATTCAAGACCAATATCAAGACGAAGGCCCAGGTTGGCAAGTCTCGTCTCTGACACAGATATGCATCCAGTCTTCGTCTCTACTTTCCAGCGTTACGGAGCTCAACATCTTCAACGACCGATTCTTCCCCGCACATGATTTTCAGGTTGTCATGAGCGATAGTGAATGGTTGGAACTTTTCCACCCATTCGCTACTGTCCGGACGCTACGTTTGCCTGACGAGCTGCAGTTACATGTCATATCGTCGCTGCAAGAGCTCACTATAGAAAGTGTCACGGAGGTGTTACCTGCACTTCAAAATCTCTACATTCGCAAATATTCTGGAGATGATTCTGGAGATGAATACCTTGACGAGCAGCAAAGCATATGGCTATTCTTCGCCCAATGTCAGCATTCCGATCACCCTATCACTCTCTAATCAACGTGATGGTAACTAAGCGATCTTATTCTTTACTCTTTGACTCTTAGCACTCAGTATCGTCTACAACCACATATCGTTCCTGCCAGTGGCTACTCCCGTTGTCCATTTTTTCAATGCCTCTCGCATTTAGCCTTCCAATGTTCACATGTTAATTGAACCACACTTCATCCTTCGAGTTTTCACGGGCACATACCCCGAGTCGAGTTATGCAATAGTAAAAGCGGGTATTATCGCCTCTTCTACAGTAGCATGTCCAATCATAATCGAAGGCGTCGCGTGAGTGTGCACGTGACTGATAGGAAAATACGACTTCATCTATCCCACGGTAAAAGGGGTTCTTCTTTACCCTCAACGTGAGTCCTTCAACCGTCGAGCCCAAGTACTGGTAGCACTCAGTATCCACCCGCTAACACTCCAATCATCACAGTAAATGCCCTCCCTAAGACCCGTAACACCGGAAGGCGTGGTTGTGTCGAACGCTACTGGAAGGAATCGTATCAGTACGTCCTTTGCTTACTAGTGCCAACGATGATCACTTACCGGTCTTGTCCAGCCCAGGCTCAGGTGTTACCACATGTGACAGCCAATGCTCTCCCAGATGAAGTACTCCTAGATATCTTCGACTTCTGCCGAGTGGTGACCATTATGAAGGAGGACTCGGACTCAGAATGGCCAGGAGAGTGGCCAAAGACATGGCATGCGCTGGTAAATGTCTGCAAAAGGTGGCGACACATCGTGTTTTCATCCCGACTCCGTCTCGGCCTACGCATTTACAGTAGGCATTTTTTTACCACTGTGAGCCTGGAGGAAATGCTGGATGTCTGGCCACCCTTTCCTATCGAAGTATTCTCTTGTGGTGATCGTATTGGTGATAACGTCTTCACTGCACTGGAGCACCATGACCGCGTATGCTGCATCGATATCAGTCTACCAGGTTCGCAAAGTGACAGGCTTGCCTCAGTGACGCACGAGCCATTTCCTACACTGATACGTCTTAACATTTGGTCGGAGAGTGGCAGCCCATTCCTTCCTGATAGGTTCTTAGGGGGATCCGCCCCATGCCTACGGTCAATCACCCTGACCTATGTTCCATTTCCGACGTTACCTCAACTTCTTTTGTCTTGCAAAAGCCTTACCAAGCTCTCACTTGAAAGGATACCCGATCTTGGTTACATTTCACCCGATGCGATGGCTACAAGCCTCTCCACCTTAGCCAAACTCGAAACCCTTTACATCGAATTTGAAGAATACCACCTTGATGGAACAAATCAACGCCCACCTCCGCTCACACGCTCTATCCTTCCAGCTCTCACAGTGTTCCAGTTTCGTGGTGTCAGCGAGTACTCAGAGGTCCTCCTGGCTCAAATCGATGCTCCTCAACTCAAAACTTTCACTGTAGAGTTCCAAGTCTCTCCAGGGCACGTCTTGGACATCCGACAAGTCATCTATCATTCACGGACGCTCGGGTCACTCAATCGTGCGAATGCGTGGATTAGCGATTATGATGCCGGAATAAGACTTGAACAACTTGAGGTGAAAAAACCACGTCAATCATTCGAGCTAATTATTCAATGCGCAGCCGAAGGGCTAGATTGGCAAGCCTCGTTCATGGTGCAGGTATTCTCTCAGTCCTTGTCTCTACTTTCCGGCGTTACAGAGCTCAACATCGACATCTACACACACCTGACGGATTCGGAGGTCTTCGTGGACAATCCAGGATGGCTCAATCCATTCACTGCTGTTCACACCCTGCGTCTGTCTGGCAAGCAGCAGTCATTCATTGTATCCTCGCTGCGAGGGCTCACAGGGGAAAGTGTCATGGAGGTGTTACCTGCGCTTCAAAATCTCTACTTTGACAAGTATTCCAAGCCTGGAGATGAATACGTGCAGCAAAGCATAGAGCTATTCATCGCTGCACGTCAGCAGTCTGGTCACCCAATCACCGTCCACCCTTGTCAAGTTTGAACTCGACCCGGGTGACTAGGACCGTCGTGCAAAGATATTCTTTCTCGCATAGTACAATCACAACGACCCCGAGTCACTCCCCAGACTTGATACACCAATGTTGTTAGGTATTCTTCCGAATTGATAGTTACTAACTTCGCGCTCGATGTTGTACGACGTATGCTACTACTGGCATCTTGGCTTTATTGCCGTTGTTTCACTGCCATGCCTTCGAACTTGAGCTTTCTACTGCTTTTTCTAACTCATGACGGTCAATCAACTGCTTTGTTCTTTCACGAGAATGTGTTCATAATACTAGTGGTATTTCAAGTGCTTCAAATAACTGTTGATGAGTGCATCCGAACAGGTCCCCAAGCGAGCTTCTTGGCCACACTATTCATGGGCGCCTCGCGCTGTGCATTACGACATAATCTCGCTTGCGGGCTGGAGTCCGCCTACTACCGTTAAAGGTAAGAACAAACTCGGATGGCTTGAAGCCTAGCCCGAGGGGGCTCGGAGGGAAATGACGACCTACCCTTATAACTATCCGGCTGTTGCTGCAGCTAAGGGCAGATGCTAGAAAAGGCCAACGATATACGTGACATGAGTGTCGGTGTGACCAGGTCACGGTGATTTATTGCGGATAAGTCCGACGTCACGGCACTTCCGGCCCGTAACCACGGAGTATCGGGTCATGAACGTTCGTGAACCTTGATCAACCTACAGTATCTCTTTCTTCTGTTCTGTCACTACCTTGAGTCACGTCTTAACGTAATAGGTTAGACGGTATTCGATAATCAATTGAAGTGACTGAACTCGCATTGGCTCTCAGTGCCTCTCAGGCTGGAATTCCCCTCATCACAGTAGCTGGGCCGTTTAAGACAAGAGAACGTGTCGGACGCTACTGGAATGGACAGTACGTCATTTTTATTCTATCGCCCACGACGATTACTTACCTGTCTGTTCCAGGCCAGCCTGACATCTCGCCACATGTGACAATCAATGAGCTCCCAAATGAAGTCCTCTTAGTTATCTTCGACTTCTGCCGTGTGGCTGCCCTGCGAGCGAACACGTCATCCGTGAAGTTCTGGGCGCCATGGCCCAGGGTGTGGCCAAGGACATGGCAAACGTTGATACTCGTATCCCAACGATGGCGAGACGTCGTGTTGTCATCCCCACTCCGTCTCGGTCTACGCATCTCCTGCAAAGAGGGAACTCCTGTGAGCGATATGTTTGGCGTCTGGCCTACCTTTCCCATCGAAGTATTCGCTTCCTATCTTGAAGATGCTAGCGTTATGGCAGCACTCGAACACCGTGACCGCATATGCGAATTCGTTTTCAATATAACGTCTTCAGAACACGAGAGATTCGCCACCCTAATGCAAGACCCGTTCCCTGCAATGACAAGCCTTCACATTTTATCGGGGATTGAGTCGGTGCTTCCCATTACCGTCTTGAGGAGATCGGCCCCACACCTACAATCACTCACCTTGACGGATGTTCCATTTCCGACATTTCCTCGACTTTCAACGACTTTCAGCGACCTCTCTGAGCTCTGTCTTCGAATTATGACGCGTCCTGGTTACGTTTCACCTGAAGCGTTGATCACAGGCCTCTCCGCCTTCACGAAGCTCACACACCTTACCATCCAATTCGGATCACACATGGCTTCTAATCGACCAACTGGACACCCACCTTCGCTCACACCCGCTATCCTCCCGGCTCTCACAGTGTTCCAGTTTGAAGGAGCCAGAAACTACTTGGACGATCTCCTGGCTCGAATCGATGCCCCTCACCTTGAAACTCTCAGGATCGAGATCTTCCACCGAAGGCGTGACGTCTTTGACATCTAACAGACCATCCATCACTCACGGGGGAGTTGGGATTAGGGACAGCAGGCGAGGGGTGACAGACGTGGGAAATGTAGCGGGACATTATACAGTTACCGACGCTGAGATAAGCACGGACAACGCGACACCATCCCCGACCACTACCCCCTCCGGGTAGCGCCCGCACCTCCAACGGACGCTTGAATTATTTAATCGTGCAGAGGTGACGTTTTCCACTGATATTGTCAGCGTCAAATTTTCTCATCTAGAAGGGACAAATCCGCCCAAACGCTTGAGCGTATCCAAGATGAAGATCCATGTTGCCAAGTCGTCTTTATCTCTTTTACCCGGCATCACAGAGCTCGACATCCTCAACGAACCGGTTATGAATGATTTTAATCCTGACGCACAATACAGAATGGCTGGGCCTTCTCGAACTATTCGATCCTGTTCAGACTCTGCGTTTGTCTGGCGAGCCGCAGTTACATCTCGTATCTTCGCTGAAAGGGCTCGGCAGAGAAATTGTCGTCAGGGAGTTGTTCCTTGCGCTTCAAAACCTCTACTTTCGCAAATGTCCGACAGATGGATACCAGCAACAAAACACAGACCAATTCTTCGCCTCACCTGGGCATTTCAGTCACCCTCTCCGATCAACGTGATGGCATATGACCAGTAAGCATGCCCAGTATTCTGCTCTACTGGCATTGGCGCTGAATGCTGTCTAGAAGGCACTGACATGTCGTCTGCAGCCGGCCTTCCAGTCACTGGCCGTGGGCATTGAGCGCCCTGACCAACGTTAAGTTACGGCAACGTAACCCGCTAAAGGTACTCCGGAGAGCACGCGTGAGTTCGAAGAGAAAAGGGGGTGAGCTTTCGCTGGGGATTTCTCCCCTACATTTCTCGTCCTTAAGTACATGTGATGTAACTACTTAAGGAACTATGAAAGAGAGTCCTAGATATGGAATAGCTAAGTACTACCCTGAATGCTGTGATGCCTGAGATGTCCCGACGTTGGCCGAAATGCATCGAGTCCAAGGCCAGACGCATTGCCGACCCTACACCGCACCGACTGCAACGAGGAGTTGCTCTTGCTCTTGCTCTTTCCAGCAGCGCTGACGCCGTCGCAGCCGCTCTTTCACTGACTGTGGGAATTGAGCCCTATGACAATCTTTCAGTTAGGCACCCCGCCATTCTGTGCTGAGAAAGATCAAGTCGTCATTTTTTACTTTGTTCTTTGCTGTAACTAAAACGTGTAGTAGTGTTTAGCTTCTTTACAACGAGTGCCTCCTAAAATGTAATCTATGGGTGATTGCCAAGTGATATGGTTATCTTGAATCAGAGTCTCAACTATAACTGATCAGAAAGTATGCGGATTTGATCCCGGTCACGCAAATGAATAGGACGTAGGACGATGGGTAGCTTTATGGGTATTGAGATGCCAAAACGAGCGGTGTGACGTCACTGTCGGATGCAAGTCTAATAGAAAAGAGGGGGTGATCAGAGACCCCCCTTTGGTATTTACCACGTCCTTGACTACTCTAATCATGCCGAAAACGCTTACAGTCGAAGAACAAGCTATTGTCACCAAAGCATCCCAAGATCTCTATCGATATGAAAGGACCTGCGAAGAACACTCGGGTCTCTTGCGTAAAGATTCAGAAGGATGTACTGAAGCACATCAAGAATACACAGCAAACTCAAACCCAACGGGCTTCATGCCACCCCGCAACGAATTCGACCGTTATATTGAAGAGTCGGAGAAGGTGCTCAAAATGGAATGCAGAACTGAGCTTGAGTATGCTGCGTATAAGTTCGATGGAGTCACGGTGATGGTGCTAATCTCCTGTGTTTTCTGAAGCCACCTTCATGTGGTACACGCAGCGTACTTTCTCTCCCAGCTCTTGATGAGAAAGGTGTCCGAACATGGAGAACACGTTCATCTGGAATTCATTCGTCAAAAAGAGGAGCTCGAGTACGTGCTTGTGTTCTGCTAGCATGCATGCCTATTAATGCCTTCTTAAGCAAACAACATCCTTATGTTTTCCCCGAGTCTCCCTCTGCGCCGGTTATTCATGTCTCATCTGAACCCGTGCCATCCGACTTGGAATATCCCATCGCCATCGCTGCTCATGCATTCGAGTCGAAAGAGGTTATGAACCTGCCTCGTGTTTCAATCCAGGAGACGGAGCTTATCCAATATCAACGTCATCCAGAACTACTTCAGAGGGAGACCTTTGTGTCCTTCAATAAAGATCAAAGAGAGTATGAAACCTTTCGTATTCCGGCGTTTCTTACTACAAATCAAGAAATACTTTTTTACGTAGTGTATGCTGATGAGGGTCCTGAAGCGGTGGCTTTTGCTAGCATTCATTTGTTTGAACTTCTTCGTACATCAGAGCGGGTTACGGGTTAGGGGACTTGAACAACACGGGTGGTACTAGGGATAGGGGTAAGGAGTCTGGTTTCTCAGTAACATGTCACTTCCGCTCCATAGCCAATGCTGGGGTACCTGCGAATGCATCATCTATCTACATTCGACGGCCTCCCTGTGTGTCACACCCGAACAGAGAAATGCCACAGCGTGCGCCCGTCGCCGCCGCCGGACCGGGAGTCTTTGCATGGTCGTGGCTCGAGCATATGTCACCTAACGATCCACACGAGTCCTGGGGGGCGAGCAGGGATGGGGACGTGTGCGTGTATCTGCAGTCTGTGGCAGATAGCGGGTTCGTCAGTACCGGTTGTGACGATGCACCGTGCAACGACGGTGTCGATGAGCACTCGTTCTATTTCAAGCCGCCTGAGCTAGAGGATCCGAACGAGGTGCGAACTGCCCCTCATGTCTTGACCTTGTTTGTCCCTTTTTTTTGACATTACGGATCCCCCCTTTTTGACGACTCCGCATTCTCTCTGTGACGACAACGTCGACGTCTGAGTACATCGACGCGCCCCGGGCCGGCCGTGATTGTGAGTCCATCTGGTCAGCGAACGTTCTTGC
>QLPA01001363.1:0-49367 GCA_003313945.1 Lactifluus pinguis
GGCGTGGACAAATTTCACTTACCTTGGTCGGTGGAAGCGCTGCCCGCTTTACTACACCTGTCTCTGTTCTTGTTCTTCTCTGGATTGGCCATTTATCTGTTTAACATCAACCATACTGTGTACAGTGTGGTTGTTTGGTGGGTCGGGCTTGCAGGAGGCGTATACGTTTGCATCACGCTGATGCCAATCTTCTGGCGTGATAGCCCCTATTATTCACCACTATCTTCATCAGTGTGGCTCTTCCTTCGCCTCATCTCCATCTTGATTGGCCATCCCACGTGGCGGTTACTAAAACTTGTAACGAGGATTTTGAGCCTAACCGAGACAATCCAGAGAATTGGCTCGAGATCGTCGGTGGAGATCAACAACCGTATCCTGACATGGACAATCCACGCTCTGGATGAAGATAAGGAACTTGAACAATTCTTCGAAGCGATTCCTGGATTCTGTAGCTCGGCTGTCGTCTATAACCTCGAACGCGTTTTCGCCAAAGTGCACCTTCCAATGTCATCGGCATTTTCTGGATTCCTTTACCGCACCTTGTCATCTAGTTTGGTGTTGAAGGAAGACAAGATAAGGCGGGTCATGATCTGCGCGAAGGCCGTCGATGCAGCACACCTTTCCTATGCAACTGGGACCATTCTCGAGCTCGTTTTCGATGATGGCGCAGATGTTTTGCGATCTGCTGATATTTGGCGACCTCTGAGAAGCACCGGTGACAAAGGCTTATGTTCTCAAGGGATAGCTGCTGGCGTCATTGCAAGTGTGCCAGCCGAGGAACGGGATAGCCTGTGGATGGCACTAGTTAAGGATCAACTAGGCATATCAGAAGAAGTGCTTCAAGATTACCTCGCACATGGTGACAGCGTCTTACTTGCTAACTTGATCCACATCACTCGTCCGCTGTTCCGCTTTTGTCTCCAGGATCATGATATTTCAATGACATATTATCACCTGAGGAAAGTTCTGAATCACATTTCGAAACTTGACATCGAAGACACTCTCCCAGCAGTACAGCATGACTTCTGTGCTTTGTGGAACGAAATCACTCGAGAAGCGCAAGATCGCGGATCTTTCAACGTTCTTTATGATATTCTCAACCCCATTCGGCATCTTTATATCGCTTTACATCAAGGCACCGATGCTGCCCCGGCCGCCTTACATGCTTCCACAGTTAATGTTCCGTATCCCCCATCGTCGCACCCAGTTTGCAATCTCCCTGGTCATCACACCCACAGTGTAACAGGCGACATCACAGATCCCACGAACACCTCATCCCGTCCGCACCCTCCCGATGCACCCGCTCTTAACACCATTACTCCTTCTCCCTCATTGACCGCAGACCATGGCCGCGCATTGTCTGCAGAAGTATCGCTTCACGATGTTCTTGATGCTACCCCAACAGTCGAGTTCTCACACCACACTCCTCGCCCCGTCAATGTCGAAACCACCGATAATTCACTCGACCAAGTAGCACAAGGTCCTACCGACACAGTTCCTACCACTTTTCCCACTTCCAATTCAGAGTCGGACCCTCATTCCTTGTTGACTTTTGTCCCTCCCTCATCGCTTACCCCGCCATCTAGCAATGCACCCAATCCGCAAGGCAATGCAGATCTTGGAATTGCCCCACACATTTCATTATCTTCATCCTCAGGCCCAGCTCTTAGTGACACTCTTCCTGCAAATCCTCAGTCGTCCATAGCTCTCCGGTCAGATCACGTGACCGAATCCCAACTTGCCCCAACCTCGGCGATGTCTCTTTCTCTCACATCGCCGCGGGGGACCTCTATTTCTCACCCCGACACTACATCGAATCGCGGAACAGCCGATAACGGCCATGGGAGTCAGGCTATAAGTGTGGAGATCCCACTGCCTGAACGATCACACGAGTCGGCTTTGTCCCTCCCCGACATAACGATAGATGTTTCGCACCATTCCCTCGACACAGCATCCTCCCCTGGTGACATCGATCACCCAGAGTAGAGGCAAAAATGATGTTGTCTTTAGAAAGGCTTTACTAGTAAGTTATTTTGTCTCAGAGTCATGTCAATGCAGATTCTAACTGCACTTATCAAGCCGACGTTCTCAAAGTATGCTGGAGTATGTACGGACAGCAGGTTCTATCCAGCGCTCTGTTCTTCCAAGTGTCTCCTTATCATGTATCCCTGTATTTTGTCTTTTGCTGCTATACAGGACACGTTGTTCCTCTAGTCAGGTCTTGGCTTTTCGTTCTGTACCTCCTTTCTGTGTTTCAGGTAAATACATGTGACCACCCTCGGTGGTCTGACGTTGACTTGCATCAGACTGTGTACGCGGCGCGGCACTTATCCAACTGGCACGTGTCACGTGTAAGCAACGGGAAAGTGTGATAGTAAAAACCATGAGGTAAAATACTTCATACTGTAAAAAACGACTGCGTGCTTGACGACGTTGAAAGACTCGGAGGAGAAACTGGGCACGTGCACAAAAGTCTCGGGAGATGCCGATAACGGGATTGTCACCGTGATCAAAATGCCTGACCGAGAAAAAATATACACACCTGTCATCACTACGAGTATTGGTTGTTGTGGGACCGTGATGTATATGCAATTGTGCCCATGCCGAATCCCATGCAACAACTTGACGATGACCGTGACACGGCGCGGTGGGGTGGAGAATGACACAGTGGGGTCAGTGCATTAAATGACAGTGGTAGTGTGAGTACGTATGAATGGCTGGACCACAGGCAGGTGTATCCTCTCCCAAGGGCGGCAGCGCCGCCGCCGGGTGGTGGGCTATGCTGCGGATGTGGGCGGCAAGGGGATTCTACGTGGGAAAGCCATTCGAGGGCGACGTAGAAGAGACGAGATGGTGACGATTGGCCTTTCACGCGAGAAAACAATATCGTATTCGATGCCTGAGCTTGTCCCTGCCCTGGTGACTTGTGACCACCTAGCGCCGGTGGTTTTAGAGTGAAAACTGACAAGACGCGTAATCCTTCTCATCGGCATATTCGTCTTTGGGATCTGAAACCTGCGGCTGAAATTTACGAAAAGGCGCGGAAGACGGAATCGGTTGGGGACCCGCTGTTTGCGAGCCATAAGCCAGGTCGAGTTTCTCAATCTCGAGGAATGTGTGTGTGCAGATTGGGAGATGGCGTCGTGGGAGGTTCCAAGCGATGGGTGGGAGAGTGTGCTGTGCCAGTGATAGGCAAAAGTGAACAGGTTCGCGTACCGGGGTGACATATTCGCATGCCATATGACCTCATATATGCGATTGACGCTTGTCTAGCGTTGATTGGATGGTGCTGGTGAAGAATATCGACACCTTGGAAACACGACCCTGTGTCAGCATTGCGGTAGATATACTGTAGGGCTCACCGAGATCTCATCTTCACGAAACTCCCCCTCTTTAGCGATGAGAGAACATATCTTGGTGCACAAGCTAAAGACGCTGGTCGAAATATTTCGTTTGCACGTGGATGACGCAACAGCTCCACCAGCGGGCTTCCTTCTCTTCTAGAGGAACAAAGACATAAGGTTGGAATATAATGACCAGGGCTGGTGAATCCAGAGAAGTCACGGGACAGAGTCTAAACCAGTGGACAGGCTGAATGGACGTGAGCTTATTTGTCTGTGTTTGCCACCCATAGAGGGCCTGATAACTCGACTACTAGTACAGTAGTAGCTACTCCCGAAGCAACCAGCATTAGCGGAGAATGGACATCGGTATGATATTCGTCATCTTGCTTTATCATTACCAACGTCTTCCTGCCCTATAGCCCACCCTCTTCAAGGCCCTCGGCCAGGGCAAGACCAATCCTCAGCCAATTATTCAGATAGCTCGGGGCCCCTCTTTCATATGTACATTAAGATGACAAAGGAAGAAGATGACAAGATGACCAATCGCTGGCAAAAGGACGCCGACGGAATCCTAATCTTCGTGAGCTCATACATCAGCTCTACGCTGGAGCCTATTGACGAACGTAAATATCGTAGACTTGTCTATTCTCTACTTCACTCGCTGCATTGCTCGCCGTCTCTGTCCAAGACCTCAAGCCTAATCCACAAGATACCTCTGCCTTCTACCTCGGGAACATCTATCAACTTCTCGCCGACCCGAATGTATCTCGTGCATCGATCCTTGCCAGTGCCACTCCATCTCAGCCACCCACCTTCTCTCCTCCGAAATCAGCGGTTTTGGTCAACTCACTCTGGTTCCTCAGTTTGGTGAACAGTCTCGCGTGTGCGCTCCTGGCGACGATGCTACAGCAATGGGCGCGTCGATACGTGACAATCACACAACTGGCACGATACAGTTCACGAAAGCGAGCATCAATCCGTGCATTCCTTGCTAAATGTTCTTGATGTCGCCCCAACAGCCGAGTTCTCCCACCACTCTCCTCCCTCTCTCAATGTTGAAACCACCCCCGCTAATTCACTCGATCAAGTAACTCAAGGTCCTACCGACACACCTCCTACCTTCTTGCCGACTTCCAACTTAGAGTCGGACCCTCATTCTACCCTGGCGGTGTTGACATTCGCCCCTCCTTCATCGCTTACCCCGCCATCTAGCAATACACCCGATCCGCAAAGCAACGCGAATTTCCCTACACATTCCATCATCAGACCTAGCTCTTAGCGACACCCTTCCTGCAAATCATGAGTCGTCTTTAGCCCGCCAGTCTGATCACGTGACCGATTCCCAACTTCCCCCGATGTCTCTTTTTCTCACACCGCCCCAGGGCGCCTCTATTTCTCACCCAGACACCACATCGAATCGCGGAACAACCGATAATGATAATGGGCCTCAGGCTATAAATGTGGAGATCCCACTGCCTGAACGGTTCAACGAGTCGGCCAGACCGTCGCCCGACATAACGATGGATGTTTCGCGTCGTTCCCTCGACACAGCATCCTCTCCTGGTGACATTGACCACCCAGAGTAGAGGCGAAAGTGATTGTGGCCTCTGGCAAGGCTATACTCGTAGGTTCTTTACGTCTCATCTATGTCAACGCAGATTCAAACTGCTCTTATCAAGTCGATGCTCTCACAGTATGCTGGAGTCGGTATGTGGTCCAACAACTGCAACTCGAACTCCGTCCTTCCAAGTCTCTCCCTTGTCGTTTATCTCTGTGTTTTCGCCATGGCCCTCTTTTGTTGCTGTACAGGTTCTTTTTACGCTAGTTTGGTCTTGGCTTTTCGTTCTGTACTTCTTTTCTGCGTTCAGGTAAGTAGTACATCGTGACAGTAGTATCATTGTATATATCGACACGTCCGAGTTGGGTATATCAATGTGAAGTCCAATCGAAATGTTCCGCGTTTCGGCTGTTGTGATACGCTAAATAAGTCACGATCAAATTGGGCTCGGAAAATGGTCACACATCTCCTTTTTCAACCCAATCAACCTCCCGCAGGAACAGAGTACCGTACTACCATCTAGCCAGCCCGATTGTGCCAGTCCGCGGCCAGATGCTGCTTACTGGTACCGTGGCGGTTGCGCTCCTGCCACTGGAAGTCGGCTTTGAGTTCTTCGGTCCGGGTGACCATCGTCTCTATGACCTTGCTGAGCTCCAGACGCTCCTTGAGCAGGATTATGTCGATCGCCATCACCGCTTCTATGAATGTGCTCCAATTCGTGTAAGCTCGGTTGATACTGTTTATGATTGATCTTGGGAGTTCGCCTCTCACCCGGTGGATGTATCCAACCCTGCTTTCGAGGCCACAGTCTCGTACCCTGACTATCATTTCGTGTGCCCAGGCTCTAGGCGCGTGCTGATTAAGTTGGCTCCGCTGAACTGGACCATGTTCCAACGACCTCGGGCTTGAGCTTGTGGTTGAGTAGCTCCGCCGTTTTTTCTATGGCCGACCTAGCTGCCGGCTGCGCCCAATTCGAACTCTGACCCCAGTAGATCCCAGTCTGCGCGTATTCCCTGGTCGAGTATTTGGTACCAACCATCCGCAGGGGAGTCAATATCGAGGGACAACACCATCATTGTGCCGTAATGCCGCTCCGGAGCAAATTCCTCTGGTATTGTTCTTTCCATCCCCCGAACGTCTGTATTTTTTCTGATTTGGCTGCTCCTGGTCTCGTGGCAATAGGAATGTGAAGTCGCTATTGCAACTCCCGGGGATTATACGGGCGCGCGAAGCGAGAAAAGACGGAGTGAGATCACATGAGAATGGGGGACCAAGTGGGCAATCACTTCAAGTTAGATGCCATTACTGCTATTTTAGAAATATTTAGGCTACTAAACCAAAAATTTTCATGGGCTACTAATTGAAGGCAGTACGGCGATTAACGGCCGTGGACGATCGCCCCAAACAGGGAGCGGACACCCGGTGGCCCTCGGGGCGCTGGTGACGTCTGGCATCCCCTCCTCGAGTGACTGTATGCGGTACACGATTCGACAGAAGGATCGATCCAGATCTCCATTCGTCTTTCTTTATTCTCTATCACCATGTTTTCGCCGTTTTGGTTTTAGACGATTTTCCCTGCTCATTTAGATCTTGACCCTTCGTTCTGTATCTCCTTTCTGCCCTCAGGTAAACGGGATCTCGTATGATCGAATGCTCAACGTTCAACGCTCAGAAAGTTTTCTGTTTCGACAGCGAGGTTCCGTTTGTTTTCTCACGTCCGCATCGGAAAAGCCGATCGAAGGATCCGCGTTCAAAGATGTGCAGCTTTACAGTAAGAGTGGCAAGCGTACGCCACCGTGACATACAGCAGCGGCCTGAATCTCTCCACAACAAGAGAAACTCGCATCTCCAAACTGGTGTGTGACATTTCCCAATGGGGCCAGGACAACGTGGGCTCGTTCGCCCCAGTTCTGATATGACGTTGAATGCTACTAGTTGGAGAAGTTGAGACATATTCTGATTTCCAGGGTCGTCATTCGGTCGAAATAGCACCACCCTATCAAATATTGATTGTCAGTAGCAGGAAGAAAAGAGGGGTTGTTTGCCGGGGGAGGGATGACACATGAGGCCCAAGTCTGGTGCAGGACTTATCAGCTTCAACTAGATGAGATCAGAAAAATGCGACTTTCCTCGGAGTTGGAACGTGGTGTTCGTATGGAAGATGGGTCATTGAGCGAGGATGTGGGTGGGGTTTGCGGAGGGAAGAGGAGACATCGGTAGCCATGCCGATTAATGGCGCGTTGGGCGGTGGCATGCTAGGTACTCTCCTGTAAAGGACGTGTTCAGTGAACAATCGAATGACAGCGCAAAAGAACTGGCAGATGGGAGAATTGCATAAAATTCGGCGGTTGGCTGAAAGTCGCTCGTGGGAGTGTACGGTAGGCCGAGGCACGGTGCGGATCGTCCGGCAACATTTATTCCCAACTCCCCTACTGTAGCACTTGCCCGGAGGCGGTATCCCAGCAGAAGATACGGTAGGCGTAGCAGCGCGGGTGGGAAAGGTTGGAGGGCGGCAGTTGCCAGCTCATTTGTGAGTGGTGGCGTGAGCTTATTTGTCTGTGTTTGTCAACCAGACAGCTACTCCCGAAGCCACCAGCATTATCGGAGCGGAGAGATGGAGACCAGTATGTTATTCTTCATCCTGCTCTATCATTACCAACGTCTTCTTACCATATAGATAACCATCATGAAGTCCCGAGGCCAAGGCAAGACCAATCCTCCGCCAACTTTTCAGATAGCTTAGGGCCCCTCTTTCATATGTACGTTAAGATGACAGAGGAAGAAGATGTTAAGATGGCCCATCGCTGGCAAAAGGATGCCGACGGTATCCTAATATTCGTGAGCCCATACATCAGCTCTACGCTGGAGCCCATTGATCAACGTAAATACCGTAGACTGGTCTATTCTCTGCTTCACTCGCAGCATTGCTCGCTGTCTCTGTTCAAGACCTCAAGCCAAATCCACAAGATACATCTGCCTTCTATCTCGGGAACATATATCAACTCCTCGCCGACCCGAATATATCTCGTGCATCGATCCTTGCCAGTGCCACTCCATCGCAGCCACCCCCCTTCTCTCCTCCGAAATCAGCAGTCATGGTCAACTCACTCTGGTCCCTCAGTTTGGTGATCAGTCTCACATGTGCGCTCCTGGCGACTATGTTACAGCAATGGGCGCGTCGATACGTGACAATCACACAACCAGCACGATACAGTTCACAAAAACGAGCATCAATTCGTGCATTCCTTGCTCATGGTGTGGACAAATTTCACTTACCTTGGTCTGTCGAAGCGCTGCCGGCTTTACTACACCTGTCCCTATTCTTGTTCTTCTCTGGATTGGTGATTTATCTGTTTAACATCAACCATACTGTATACAGTGTGGTTGTTTGGTGGGTCGGGCTTGCAGGAGGTTTATACGTATGCATCACGCTGATGCCAATCTTCTGGCGCGATAGCCCCTATTATTCACCACTTTCTTCATCAGTGTGGCTCTTCCTTTACCTCATCGGCGTAGCCGTCATCTGGGTTCGCTATCGCATGTGGCTGTGGCTAGACGATGAAATGAGCTATCCGACCCTAACGGAGATGATCCAAGGAATTGGTTCGGAATTGTCGGCGGAGACCAACAACCGTATCCTGACATGGACAACCCAGGCTCTGGACGAAGATAAGGAACTTGAACAGTTCTTTGAAGCCATTCCTGGATTCTGTAGCTCGGCCGTCGTCGATGACCTCGAACTCGTTTTCGCCAACGTGGAGACTCCAATGACAGAGGCACTTTCTGGATTCCTTGACCGTACCTTGTCATCTAGCTTGGTCTTGCAGGAAGACAAGAAACGACGGGTCATGATCTGCGTGGAGGCCGTCGATGCGGCACAACTTTCCGATGCAACTACGACCATTCTCGGGCGCGTTTTTGATGGTGGCACAGATTTGTTGCGATCTGTTGATATTTGGCGACCTCTGAGAAGCAGCGGTGACCGAGGTTTATGTTCCCAAGTGATTGCCGCTGGCGTCATTGCAAGTGTTCCATCCCAGGAACGGGATAGCCGTTGGATGGCACTAGTTAAGGATCAACTTGGCATATCAGAAGAAGTGCTTCAAGATTACCTCGCACATGGCGACACTGTTCTACTTGCCAACTTGATCCACATCACTCGACCTCTCTTCCGCTTATATCTCGAGGATGAAGATCTTCTTGGAGCGCAATCGATCATCACACCACTCATTTCCAAATTTGACATTGAAAATACTCTTCCTGAACTGCAGCACAACTTCTGTGCTTTGTGGAACGAAATCACTCGAGAAGCGCGCGATCGTGAATCTCAACACATTGCTTTATTTATTCTCAAACGCATTCGGAATTTTTATATAACTTTACATCAAGGCACCGATGCTGCCCTGACCGCCTTCAATGCTTCCACACGTGCTTATGATCGTGTTTTTTCCGACCCATCGTCGTACCCACTTTGCAATCTCTCGGGTCATCACTCTCACGGTGTAGGCGACATCTCACATCCCGCGAACACCTCACCCCGTCCGAGTCCGCACCCTCCCGATGCGCCCGCTCTTAACACGATTACTCCTTCTCCCTCATTGACCGCAGACCATGGCCGCATACAGTCTGCAGAATTATCGCTTCACGATGTTCTTGATGTCACCCCAACAGTCGAGTTCTCCCGCCACTCTCCTCCCTCCGTCAATGCCCACTCTACTGCTACTTCACTCGACCAAGTAACTCAAGGTCCTACCGACACACCTCCTACCTTCTTGCCCACTTCCAACTCAGAATCGGACCCTCATTCCGCCCTGGCAGCCTCGACACTCACCCCTCCCACATCGTTTACTAACCCGCAAAGCAACGTAGATCTCGGAATTGGCCCTTACATTCCAGTCTCATCTTCGTCCTCAGGTCCAGCTCTTATCGACACCCTTCCTGCAAATCCTCAGTCGTCTTTAGCTTTCCAGTTTGATCACGTGACCGATTCCCAACTTCGCCCAACCTCAGCGATGTCTCTTTCTCTCACACCGCCGCAGGGGACCTCTATTTCTCACCCAGACACCACATCGATTCCCGGAACAGCCGATAACGGGCATCATGCTATAAATATGGAGATCCCACTGTCTGAACGGTCACACGAGTCGGCCATGTCTGTCCCCGACCTAACGCTGGATGTTTCGCGCCATTCCTTCGACATAGCATCATCCTCTGGTGACATTGATCACCCAGAGTGATGTCGTGTGGCCGCTGGCAAGGCTTCCTAGTAAGTTCTTTGCCTTTGAGAGCCATGTCATCGCTGATTCTACCTGCCTTTATCAAGTTGACGTTCTCATGATGCTGGAGTTGGTACATGATCCAACAACAGCATGCTCGATCCAGAGCTGTTATCCCAAGTCTCATTTATCTCCGTGTTTTTGCCGTGGCCCTCTTTTGCTTCTGTCCAGATTTCTTCTTACACGATTTCCCCGCTAGTTAGGTCTTGGCTTTTCGTCCTGTACCTCCTTTCTGCGTTTCCCGTAAATAGTTCATCAGTATCATTGTATATATCGACACGTCCGAGTCGTGTATAACAACGTGAAGTCCGATCAAATGACCCGCATTCAAATATAATCAGTTGTGATGCGCTAAATACAAGTCACGATGAAATTGGATGATGATTTTTTTCATCTCAATGAACCTCTCTCAGGAACGGAGTACCATTCTACCATGTAGCCAGCCCGCTTGTGTCAGCGCGCGGCCGGTTGCTGCTTGCTGGGCAGCTCTATACCGTGACGGTTGCGCTCCTGTCACTGGAAGCCGGCATCAAGTTCTTTGGCCCGGGTAACCATTGTCTCTAAGACTTTGTTGAGCTCCAAACGCCCCTTGAGCCAGATTATGTCAATCGCCATCACCATTTCTATCAATGTGCTCCAATTTGTGTACGCTCAGTCTATGCTAATTATGATTGAGCTTGGGAGTTCGTCTCTCACCTAGTCGATGTATTTCACCCTGCTTTCGAGGCCGCAGTCTCGTACCCTAACCGTCCTTTCCTGTGCCCAGGCTATATGCGCGTGCTGTTCGGCTCCCCTGAACTGGACCATGGTTCCAACGTCCTCAGGCTTGAGCTTGTGGTTAAGTAGCTCCGCCGTTTTTTCTATTGCTGACCTAGCTGCCGGCTGCGCCCATTCCCTCACGAACTCTGACGCCAGTAGATCCCAATCTGTGCGTATGACCAGGTCGAGTGTTTAGTACCAATCATCCACGGGGGAGTCAATATCGAGGCTCAACATGAAGAATTCTGTCGTCACGGTTGCGTCTGGTGCTGTCATGCCGCTCGGGGGCATCTGGAGTTGCAAGCTCCGGAGGAATTTCCTCGGGTTTTGCTCCTTCCAACCCCCGAACGTCTCTCTACTTCTTGCTGTGGCTGCTCCTGGTCTTGTGGCCATCGGAATGGGTGCAGGGTTAAGTGGCGGGACTGGTGCCAGCGGCGCTAGTGTTGCCGATGGTAAAGCTGGTGCTAAGATCGTTGGACGCGGGATTCAGGGCTTCATGATGTTCAAAGTGCCGGGATTCATAAATGCCGGGATTCGGGCCTAGTGGGCTTCGGTGGGGCAATGAGAGTGGGATTGTGTGAGATGAGGATGAGAATAGGGTTTGGGGTAGGGTGGATTCCAACGCCTCTGTTGCCCCGTCCGTTGAAGAATCTGCTCCTAGGACTTCGGTGGTGACATGCTAGATACTCTCCTGTCAAGGACGTGATCAGTGAATAATTAAATGACAGTGCAAAAAAATTGGCACATGGGAGAATTGCATATACTCCGGCGGTTGGCTGAAAGTCGCTTGTTGGAGTGTACGCGAGGCACGGTACGGATCGTCGAGCAACATTTGGTCCCAATTCGCCTACTGTAATACTTGCCGGTAGGCGATTTCCCAGCAGGAAGTACGGTAGGCGTAGCAGCCCGGGTGGGAAAGGTCGGAGGGCAGCAGTTGCCAGCTCAGCTCATTTGTGAGTGCGGGTGACGTGAGCTTATTTGTCCGTGTTTGTCACCCAGACAGCTACTCCCGAAGCCACCAGCATTACCGGAAACGCAGAAATGGACATCAGTATGTTATTCCTCACCCTGCTCTATCATTACCAACGTCACGGTCTTCCTCCCCTATAGCAAACCCTCGTGAAGTCCCGAGGCCAGGGCAAGACCAATCCTCGTCCAACTTTTCAGATAGCTCGGGGCCCCTCTTTCATATGTACGTTAAGATGACAGAGGAAGAAGATGACAAGATAGCCGATCGCTGGCAAAAGGACGCAGACGGAATCCTAATTTTCGTGAGCACATACATCAGCTCTACGCTAGAGCCCATTGACGAACGTAAATATCGTAGACCGGTCTATTCTCTGCTTCACTCGCCGCATTTCTCGCCGTTTCTGTGCAAGACCTCAAGCCAAATTCACAAGATACCTCCGCGTTCTACCTCGGGAATATCTATCAACTTCTCGCTGACCCGAATGTATCCCGTGCATCGATCCTTGCCAGTGCCACTCCAGCTCAACCCCCTCCCTTCTCTCCTCCGAAATCAGCAGTCGTGGTCAACGCACTCTGGTTCCTCAGTTTGGTGATCAGTCTCACGTGTGCGCTCCTGGCGACGATGTTACAACAATGGGCGCGTCGATATGTGACAATCACACAACCGGCACGATACAGTTCACGAAGGCGAGGATCGATCCGTGCATTCCTTGCAAATGGTGTGGATAAATTTCACTTACCTTGGTCTGTCGAAGCGCTGCCCGCTTTACTGCACCTGTCGCTGTTCTTGTTCTTTTCTGGATTGGTGATTTATCTGTTTAACATCAACCATACTGTATTCAGTGTGGTTGTTTGGTGGGTCGGGCTTGCAGGAGGTGTATACGGATGCATCACGCTGATGCCAATCTTCTGGCACGATAGCCCCTATTATTCACCACTTTCTTCATCAGTGTGGCTCTTCCAACGCCTCATCCTCATTGTTGTTGCCTCGGTTCGCTATCGCACGTGGCGGCGCCTAAAATTTGTAATGAGCATTCCGAGCCTAACGGAGATGATTCAAAGAATTGGCTCGAGATCGTCGGTGGAGATCAACAACCGTATTCTGACATGGACAATCCACGCTCTTGACGAAGACAAGGAACTTGAGCAATTCTTCGAAGCTATTCCTGGATTCTGTAGCTCGGCCGTCGTTTATAACCTCGAACGGGTTTTCGCCAAAGTGGACCGTCCAATGGCAGAGGCATTTTATGAATTCCTTGACCGTACCTTGTCATCTAGTTTGATCTTGCAGGAAGACAAGACAAGGCGTGTCATGGTCTGCGTGAAGGCCGCCGATGCAGCGCACCTTTCCGATGCAACTACGGCCATTCTCGGGCGCATTTTCCATCGTGGCGTAGATTTGTTGCGATCCATTCATATTTGGCGACCTCTAAGAAGCAGCGGTAACCAAGGTTTATGCTCTCAGGGGATAGCTGCTGGCGTCATTGCAAGTGTGCCAGCCCGGGAACGAGATAGCCGTTGGACGGCACTAGTTGAGGATCAACTAGGGATATCAGAAGAAGTGCTTGAAGATTACCTCGCACATGGCGACACTGTTCTACTTGCCAACTTGATTCACATCACTCGTCCGCTGTTCCGCTTGTGTCTCCAGGATCATGATATTTCAATGGGATATTATCGTCTGAGGAATGTCCTGAAACACATTTCGAAACTCGACCTTGAAAACACTCTTCCCAGAGTACAGCATGACTTCTGTGCTTTGTGGAACGAAATCACTCGAGAAGCGCATAATCGCAGATCTTTCGTCATTGCTCATTATATTCTCAACCCCATTCAGCATCTTTATATCGCTTTACATCAAGGCACCAATTCTGCCCTGACCGCCTTCGATGCTTCCACAAATAATGACTTTTTTTTGTCGTTGTACCCACTTTGCAGTATCCCTGGTCATCACCTCAGTGTAACAGGCGATATCACAGATCCCACGAACACCTCACCCCGTCCTCACCCTCCCGATGCGCCCGTTCTCAACACGATTTCTCCTTCTCCCTCATTGACCGCAGACCTTGGCCGTGCACTGTCTGCAGAAGTATCGCTTCACTATGTTCTTGATGCTACCCCAACAGCCGAGTCCTCCCACCACACTCCTCCCCCCGTCAATGTCGAAACCACCCATAATTCACTCGGCCAAGTAGCACAAGGTCCTACCGACACACCTCCTACCACGTTTCCCACTTCCAATTCAGAGTCGGACCCTCATTCCACCCTGGCAGTGTTGACATCCACTCTTCCCTCATCGTTTACCCCACCGTCTAGAAATACACCCGATCCACAAGGCGACGCAGATCTCCGAATTGTCCCCCACATTCCATTATATTCACCCTCAAGCCCAGCTCTTAGCGACAATCTTCCTGCAAATCCTCAGTCGTCTATAGCTCTCCAATTCGATCACGTGACCGCTTTCCAACTTCCCCCAACCTCAGCGATGTCTCTTTCTCTCACACCGCCTCAGGGGACCTCTATCTCTCACCTAGCCAACACATCTAATCACGGAACAGCAGAGAATGATCATGGGCCTCAGGCTATAAATGTGGAGATCCCACCCTGAACGGTCACACGAGTAGCCATGTCAGTCCCCGACCATAAAGATAGATGTTTCGCGCCATTCCCTCGACATCACGTCCTCCCCTGGTGACATTAATCACCCGATGACATGACTTTGAGATGTAAATAACCTACTAGTATAGCCTTGCCAGAGACAACATCACTTTCGCCTCTACTTCACTGCTCTTATCAAGTCGACGTTCTCACTGTATGGTGGAGCCGGTACGTGGTCCAACAACAGCAGGCCCGATCCAGCACTTTATTCTTCCAAGTGTCTCCTTATCATTTCTCCCTTACCTTTGTCTTTTGCTGCTATACAGGACACGATTGCTATGCTAGTTATGTCTTGGCTTTGTGTTCTGTACCTCCTTTCTGCGTTTCAGGTATATGTTATTGATAACTGTTCCAAGGCCCAGTTGCGGGTCGGATAAAGTAGTCATTTCAAGTTCTCATGGCATATCAGACGGAATTTACACAGTGCAGAGCTGGTCCATATTAATTTACTTGAGTTGAGTTGCGTTGCCCACGAGGGAACTTTGGTTGTAACTAGGTTAGCTGTCACGTCGAACATGTAACCACGCTCGGAGTGGCCTGATGTTGACCTGCATCGGACTGTGTACGTGGCGCGGCTCTTATCCAACTGCGCGTGTCACGTGTGAAGCAAAGGCAATGGAAGGGAAGGGGAAAGTGCGATAGTATGAACCATGAGGTAAAATACTTTATATTGTAAAAAACGACTGCGTGCTTGACGACATTGAAACATGGGACAGCTCGGGCTGGCGCGTGCACAAAGTCTCGGAAGATGCCGATAACGGGATTGTTCACTGTGATCAAAATGCCTGACCGGAGTAATGGGGACAATGCTTCGTCGCTACGAGTGTCGTATCGATGGTTTTTGTGGGACTGTGACGTATATGCATGTGAGACCGATTGGGTCCATACTGAAGCCCATACAATAACATGACGGTGACTGTCGGAAGGGCGGGCGCTGCCCCAAGGAAATAGTGGTTGAGGATGAAGCTATTCAAATCTTGAGCGTAGTGATGCGCGACAAGGGATGCCGTGCAAGTCTCTAAGGTACTACAGGTACAGGTACAGGTACAGGTACAAGGAATGAGATCGAGGTGCGTGACTGAAAGGAGTAACGGAGGACATGTGCATCTCAGAATGCTTCATAAGACGCTCGAATTTTCCTCAACCAAACGTTATAAGAGCCTAGATACGGCTCGAGGCTGCAGAGGGCTAAAAAGACAAAAGTGAAGACATGGTGGACGGAGAATACCGTACCCAGTGAACAAAAGTAAACGTAAACCCAAACTGGGAATCGAAAGGCGCGAGGTACGAAGCAGACATAACGGAGAATAAAGGAATGATGTGAAGGGATGAAACGAGGAAAAGCGAAGGGATGACCAAAGACAGTGAAATACGGCACACAAAACGTGATTGCAAATCCCAAGAAAACTTGTTGAAAATTACATGAACTTCATGGCCATCACGACTTGTCATGCGTTGCTGGGAGAGCCAATATCGCAAGTTGAATCTCAACTTGATTCGGCCAAGCAGAAACTAAGCCAAATTGTCCGGCGGGTCGCGATTCGGGTCCGCGTGATCGAGTGATCTCATCTCCATTGAATCGTCACGGTCCAGCTCCTGAGAATCATGGCGCGCACCGAGCGGTGTACGATGTACAGCGTCAGGGGGAGAAACAGAAGGTGCATGCGAAGTGGCGTCGGTAGGAGAAGGTGTCACTGAATCGCTCGAGGCCAAATGCGTATTCGCAGGAAGCACGCTTCTATGGTCGGTGCCAGATGAGCCAGCGATGTTGGCTGTTGTTGTGGTGGCAGCGGAAGCGACAGCCTGTGAAGTACCGGCCTGAGGACGGTCATCGCATTCGAGGGGCTGGACATTGAGGTGGGAAGAAGAAGTGATTGTGGGGGTGCGATTGATATGATCTGGAGCCTGCTGCGATACTAGTACCTCCCGTGAGGGAGGAGTGTGGGGCGCGATATAAGGAGGAAGGTCGGATGGGCGGGTCCAAGTGGTGCGTTGCATGGTATGATCGATGTAGTATGTGTGCCCATCTGCTGTCTGTCGAGCCTCCCAGCCAGGAGGGAGGTCATCGTTGCTGGGAAGAATGGACGGAGGAATCCAGGTGGTGCTGCGCGTGTTATGGTCGACGTAGTAGATACGCTCATCTGGAGTCTGTCGGACCTCCCAACCAGAAGGGAGACCATCATTTTGAGGTAAGCTCTCATCGCGGAGAACGCGAAGGCTGTCGCGGATCTTCATGGCGACTCTGTTATTCGGAGCTTCCCGATCAATTTCATCCCACAAGACTCCAAATTCGCGCTTCAGTCCTGGGAGAGTATTGCTCATGTCAAAATTGGAAAGTGTTGGTAATATGATCGACGATGGGGAGGCCATTTCCCGACCCAGATTCGAGTCGTCCCCAGAAGAGGATTGAAGGATCTGGCGAGTGATGTGGATCAAATTGGCAAGTAACACGTTTTCACGACCGTGTTCGAGGTAGCCCCGAATGACATCTTCCGATTTTCCTAATTGGCCCGCAGCTAGCGCAATCCAACCGTCGTCGCCTGACTGCACATTTGATATGATGCCAGCAACAACACTTTGTGCGCACAAGCCAATCCTATTACCTCGGTTTCTCAAGGATTGCCCCATTTCAACGCGTTTTAACAATTGATGCTGGTCGCAGGGGAATATGTCTTGAAGGATTAACGATGCCATGTCCAAGAGGCGTCCAGAATCAGCGAGCTCAACACAGGCGACGACTCGCCGTATTTTGTCCGAGTCGGAGAGGGAATCGGATGACCAAGTGCGTTCCATCAAGTTCTTCATTGCCACTTTAAGCTTCATTTTAATCTTCTCGTTTCCGAATCGCACTAGATCGGAATTCTCCGGCTTGAGTGCATCGAATATCTGGCCTAGGATGGAGTCGTCGATCTCCATTGTCGATTTCCATATATACTTTTTCTCAAGCCAGAAAGGAAACATGGTTCGGAAGAATGTTAGCCTTAATGCACGTCTGTGCATATGATGGACAAAGATACAAATGAGGATGCAAACGATCGAGAAAAAGAAGACGCAGAGGTAGATCGGTGCGCTGAGAGTCAGAATATGGCAGGAAATGGCGATAAAAAAAAGGCACATGGAGTAATATAAAAAATTCCATGATACCCGAATGGCCAAAGTGATTGGTGATGTCCTGAAGGTATCATAGGTTTTGCGCAACCGCGCTCGGTAGTCAGGGCTGGACCGCGGGGAATGAGTAAGCATGAGGTAATAACGTGTCCATTGCTGTGCCCGCAGAGCCAGTAATGAAGAGTAAAGATTGAAAGACAGGCAGATGAAAAGGGCTGCATTCACTGCGGTAGATATTCCTGGGTTGAAGGAAGGAGGTTGATCCAGATTGGGGGTAGATGTGTTAAGTTGAAGCTTAACCAGTTGGGCGAGATAGAATGCAGATGTTGCTTGCGGATCATCCTTGAGGCCCGGGATTGTAACCGTAAGTAATGTAACAACGGCGACAGACAGCAACCCAGCCTGTAATATTGATCCTGAAGCGGTGTGGAAAAATGAAAGTGAGGTGCGTACAAGGACAAGAATCCCGTCAGCAGCCTTTTGCCAGCGTTCAGCCCTCTCTTTGTCGCTTTCCTCTGTCATATCCTGGTACAGTGAAAAGAAAGCCTCGGAGCTATCATCACGCTCGGGCTCTGGCCTGTGATTTTCGTCATTCCGCGAGGCCCGGTCTGTGGCAGCACCTAATGAATACGTAGGTGATGAAATCGGATAGCAACAAGGTTGACAGCGTGGTGAACATACCTTGGCTGTTCGCCGCCTCCCTATGATCTCCTACACTGAGGGTTTGGTGTTCGGGACCTTCAGGTTGAGACATTGAAGAATTGAGTTAGGGGGTCGCAAACGTGAGAATCTAGACGCCATTCCTGATAACCAGGGACAGCGTCGGTCCAGACTGAGAGCTGAGCCATAAGTTACACGTGCAAGTTCCACTCCTCCGGCCTCCCGGGCCCTCACCCCCGCTCAGGCATGCCACCTGACTACATGTTTGGGATCGCAAAATTCTCCCAGTGGGGGGTCTGGCGTTGTCTCGAGGAGTCGAGGATGTAGTGGTTGGGGATGAAGCCGCGTTGTCTGAGCTTATCTCAGCGTCGGGTAACTGTACAAATGTCCGCTACGCTTCCCACGCTGCCATCCCGACCCCGCTGTCCCCAATCCCCATTCCACCGGCCAGTATTCTGTATAGCGATTTGCCTTCCTATTGAGCACGCCTTCACAGAGGAATACAACTCGATCCATCGTAATTGGGAAATTCCGAGGCTTTAGAACGAGAACGGTGGGTACGGTGATACAATATAGTACAATTTACAGACCCTATAGCTAGCAAGCGGGAATAAAGTTGAAGGCGTTAAGCATGGATGCACGAACAAAGGTCAGAGAGAGAGCTCAAGGCACTCTTTAAGGGAGACGCATATAAGTACAAGAAATGAGAATGAGATACGAGACCGTAAGACGAGGAGTAACTTAAGGGCACAGACGCGGCACGTATGAGACATAAAAGCAGACAAAGTAAACACCAACGTAACACGAAGCCGCCGTGAGCGTGTCTGTGCTTGAGGTACAAGGGTATCAAGGCCAAGAAGATGGCTAGAAGAGACGAGATGGCCCGGATAAAATGAGGCGAACGAAGGGAGGGGAAGAGGTGTGCAACATGGTACACAAAATGTGGTTGAAAGTTCCCAAAAAATATAACGCATTGAACCTACAAGGACCATCGGCAACAACTTCTTGGCGGTTAAGCGGAGACTACGCGGAATTGTCCGGCGGGTCACGGCTTTCAGCTGACGGGTCCAGCTCCCCGGAATCGTGACGCGCGGCGAGGCGTGGCGAGCTGGCACTTGCAGAAGGGGCCATTGTTGAAACGTCCGTTGGGAACTGGGTACTACTCGCAGGAAGCACGCCGCTAGTAGCAGGGTCAAGCCGAACGGTAGGGTGCTCTCCAGACGAATCAGCAATGTTGACTGCTACTGCTATGGCCTGTGAACTTGAAGGACCGGCCTGAGAACGCCGGTCGTCACGTTCGAGCCTGAGGTGCTCGGCATTGAGGTGGGATGAAGACGAGGCAGAGGCTGTGGGGGGGCGTTGCGATGAAAACTCGTGGGCACGGTCTGTGACGACAGGAGCGAGAGCCTGCTGTGATACCTCCTCTGAGGGGGCAGCCTGAGGGGGGTGAAGGGGATAGGACGGACGGGTCCAAGTGGTGCTGCGCGTGTTGTGATCAACGTAGTATATGCGCCCACCTTGTGTGCGTCGGACCTCCCAGCCAAGAGGGAGAGGAGTTAGATCGCGGCGGAGAAAATTAAGGTTATTGCGGATCTTGGTAAGAACTCTATTGTTCGGTGCTTCTCGATCAATTTCATCGCACAGGACAGAAAAGTCGCGCTTCAGTCCTGGAAGAGTATCGCTTATGTCAAAATTGGAAAGTGTTGGTAAGATGAATGATGATGCGTCGGCCATAGCCCGATCCTGATCATCCCCTCCCAAAGAAGACATAAACATTTGGCGAGTGATGTGTATCAGGTTAGCAAGGAACACGTTTTCTTGACCGTGTTTGAGGTATCCCCGAATGACATCTTCAGATTTCCCTAGTTGGTCCGCAGCCAGCGCAATCCAACGGTGGTCGCCTGACTGCACTTTTGAAATAATGCCCGCAACAATGCTTTGTGCGCACAGACCTATCTTCTCCTGGGTACCTTTACCTAGCTTTCTCAAGGATTGCCCCATTTCGACAGAGTGTAGCAATTGATGTTGATCCCAGGGGAATATCATTTCAAGGATTGACGACGCTACGTCCGAGAGGCGTACAGCATCTGCGAGCTCCACACAGGCGACGAATCGCTGTATTTTGTCCGGGTCGGAGAGGGAATTGGATGACCAAGTACGTTTCATTAATTGCTTCACTGCCATATCAAGCTTCTGACTTCCTAAGTTACGGATCCTTTGTTGAGGATTGTCGGCTAGTGATGATCTGCAGAAGCCAGGGATGTCCTCAATGAATCGCTCTAGATCGGAATCCTCCGTGACTGTTCCAAATACCCATTTTAGGATGCTGTCGTCGATATTTGTCGATTTCCAGACAGGATTCTCAGGCACAACCTGTAAGGACAGGATGCTTTCGAAGAATGATAGATCTAATGCATGTAGCGGCAGGCGTTTGATGCGGACATATATCAAGAAGCAACCGACCGAGCAAATGTAGAAGCAGGTGATGACCGACGGGTTGAAATGGAAAAGATAACATGCAAGGGCGAGAAAGAAAATGAACACGGAGAAAAGCATGGATACCATCGATGCCCGAACAGCCGAAGAGATTGGCGAACGCTGACAGCCGCCAAAGACTTCGCGCACCCGCGCTCGGAAGCTGGAGCTGGATCCCGGGGAATGAATAAGCATGAGGTATTGACGTATCCATTGCTGAAGCAAAAGAGCCAGCATTGCAGCGAAAAGGTTGAGAGACAAACAGATGAAAAGGAATGCAGTCGCTACGATGGAGATTGCTGGAGAATGGGATGGAGGATGTGGATCCGGAATGAAAGGGACAGATCGGTTTTCGTATGCGCTAAGTTGAAGCTCAAAGAGTTGTGTGAGATAGAATGCGGATGTTTCCTGCGGGTCTTGCTTGAGGTTCGGGATTGTCACCGTAAGTAAGGTAACAACAGCGACGGTCAACAAACCCGTCTATATGATGCGTGAAGCGCTGTGAAAATGAATGAGACTGAGGTGCGTACAAAAACAAGAATCCCGTCAGCATCTTTTAGCCAGCGTTTAGCCCTCTGTTTGTCTTCTTCGTCTGTCATATCCTGGTACATTGAGAAGACTCCCCCGGAGCTATCAGCAAGCTCGGGCTCATTTTCGTCGCTTTCGTTGCTCGAATCACGGTCTGTGGCAACATCTAGTGAAAACGTAAGTAGTGAGATCGGGTAGCATCAAAGGTGAGAGTAGAGGAAACATACCGTACCTTGGTGCTTCGCCGCCCCATGATCAATTACGGGAAGGATCCGGTGTTTAAGACTTTGAGGTTGAGTCATTGCAGAATTGTGCTTGATGGAAGGAGAGTTATAGCCGTGTCGCAATCGATACGAGAGAAAGTAACCACGTGGCAGAGGCCTTTGCCAAAACTGACAGCTTCTAACTGTTAATAACTTACATGAGCGTTTCAAAGCAAAGCTCACTTCAACGCAAAAACCCGCATTGTGAAAGTTGCAAGGAAAATTGCGCGATAATATAAAAAAAGGCTTGTCGAAAACCCAAAAATACAATAGATGATAAGGTTGATAGACCGAAAGCAAAACAAAACGTGGTATCCTCTCGAATTTAAAACAATCCCAGAGCCCAGTAACTCTCACGATAAAATACAGAAGTGAAGATGGCGAGAGAGAGAGAGGGCGGGAAATGGGAGCAGAACAACGTGAGTCCTACGTCGATTTTGATGACAGCCTACTGTAGCGGGAGACGCACCTCCAACAGCCCGCAACACCCTATAGCACCCCAATCGATCGCAACTAATAGGGAGCTAGTTTGCTTTCGCATTGTGCTTCTCCAGGTACTGTACCGTTCCCCTTGACCCCTCCGACCAACGACTCGATGCGGCCAAGTCTAGAGTCACGTGAGAAAGCGGGATGCCGTACGCAGAGGCGAGCTCAGATCGACGATTCCGAGGGCGAAACGACTTTAGAACGACAACGATGGGGGCGGTGATACAATGGAGTACAATTACAGACCTTGAATACAATTCTACATGTAGCTAGCAAACGGAGAATAAGGATGAACGCGTTAAGAATAGATGCACAAATAAAGGACAAAAAGAGGGCTCGAGGCACTCTCTAAGGTATAGGCATACTACAGGTAAGTTAAAAAGAACACACTACTTCATAGGATGCTCGCACTCGCATTTCCTCAACAGAAAGTAAAAACCAAAAATCAAGGGCCTAGATACGGCGCGAGCCTGAGGGAGCCGAGGCCAAAAAGGCAAAGGGAAGACACGTTGCACGGAGAATATCGTACCCAGTGAACAAAAGTAAACGTAAACCCAAACAGGGAATCGAAAGGCGCGAGGCACGAAGTAGACACAAAGGAGATAAAGGAAAGATGTGAAGGGATGGAGCGAGGAAAGCGAAGGGGAGGACAAGGGACAGTGAAATTTGGTTACACAAAACGTGGTTTGCAAATCCCAAGAAAATTACATGAACTTCATGGCCATCACCACTTGTCATACGTTGCTGGGAGAGCCAATATCGCAAGTTGAATAGCAACTTGATTTAGCCAAGCGGAAACTAAACCAAATTGTCTGGCGGGTCGCGATTCGGGTCCGTGTGATCGAGTGATCTCATCTCCATTGAATTGTCACGGTCCAGCTCCTGAGAATCATGGCGCGCACTGAGGGGTGTATGGTGTATAGCGTCAGGGCGAGAAACAGAAGGTACATGCGAAGTGGCATGTGTAGAAGAAGCGGTCACTGAACCGCTCGTGGGCGAATGCGTACTCGCAGGGGGCACGCTTCTAGGGTCGGTGCCAGATGAGCCAGCGATGGCGGCTGTTGTTGTGGTGGCAGCAGAAGCGACAGCCTGTGAAGTACTGGCCTGAGAAGGGTCATCGCTTTCGATGGGTTGGACATTGAGGTGGGACGAGGAAGTGATGGTGGGGATGCGATTGATATGATCTGGAGCCTGCTGCGATGCTAGCATCTCCCGTGAGGGAGGAGAGTGGGGTGCGATATAAGGAGGGAGGTCGGACGGGCGGGTCCAAGTAGTGCGTTGCATGTTATGATCGATGTAATATGTGATACCATCTGTAGTCTGTCGAGCCTCCCAGCCAGGAGGGAGGCCATCGTTGCTGGGAAGAATGGACGGAGGAATCCAGGTGGTGCTACGCGTGTTCTGGTCGACTGGGTAGGTACGCCCACCTGGATTCGGACGGACCTCCCAACCAGATGGGAGACCATCGCTTTGAGGTAAGCGGAGACCGCGAAGGCTGTCGCGGATCTTCGTAACAACCCTGTTATTCTGTGCTTCTCGATCGATTTCATCCCACATGACACCAAAGTCGCGCTTCAGTTCCGGAAGAGTATTGCTCATGTCAAAATTGGAAAGTGTGGGTAATATAATCGACGATGCGGAGGCCATAACCAGATTCGAGTCGGACGACTCGTCCCAGTAAGAGGATTGAAGGATCTGGCGAGTGATGTGGATCAGGTTGGCAAGTAACACATTTTCACGACCGCGATCGAGGTAGCCCCGAATGACATCTTCCGATTTCCCTAATTGGTCCGCGGCTAGTGCAATCCATCGGTGGTCGCCTGACTGTACATTTGATATGATGCCAGCAACAACACTTTGTGCGCATAAGCCAATCCTATTGCCCCGGTTTCTCAAGGATTGCCCCATTTTAACGAGTGTTAACAATTGATGCTGGTCCTGGGGGAATATGACTTGAAGGATTGACGAAGCTACATCCGAGAGACGTGCGGCGTCAGAGAGCTCCACACAGGCGACGACTCGCCGTATTTTGTCCGAGTCGGAGAGGGAATTGGATGACCAAGTACGTTCCATTAAGTTCTTCATTGACATTTTAAGCTTCATTCTAATCTTCTCGTCTCCGAATCGCACTAGATCGGAATTCTCCGGCCTGAGTGCACCGAATATCTGGCCTACGATGCGGTCGTCGATCTCCATTTTCGTCATCCAACTTGCGATGAATGCACTTATGTAGGTAAAAAAGAAGTAGTTACATAAAAAGACGCCACTGGCCGAGTAAAAGTAGAAGCAGATGTAGACCGGTTTGTTGAGAAGGTGAACATAGAAGGAAATGGCGAGAAAAAAAATGAACAGGGAAGAAAGTAACGAACCAACCGATATCAGAATGCACCAAGAGATTGGCGATATCAGGGTATCGAAGACTTTGCGCACCCGCGCTCGGTAGCGGGAGCTGAACCGCAGGGAGTGAATAACCGCGAGATAATAATATGTGAATAACTGTGCTAGCAGAGCCAGTGTTGCAGAGAAAAAATTGAGACACAAGCAAATGAAAAGGAGTGTGTTCACTATGGTGGGGATTGTTGGCAAGTCGGAGGAAATGGGAGGTTGACCCGGAATGAAAGGGGTAGATGCGTTATTGTATACGTCAAGTAGAAGCTCAAAGAGTTGCGTGAGATAGAATGCGGACGTTGCTTGCGGATTATCCTTGAGGTCCGGGATTGTCACCGTAAGTAATGTAACAAGGGCGACAGTCATCAACCCATTCTGTAATATCGATCTGATGCGTGAACCGGTGTGGAAAAATGAAAACTGAGGTGCGTACAAAAACAAGTATCCCATCAGCCATCTTTTGCCAGCGTTCAGTCCTCCGTTTGTCGTCTTCCTCTGTCATATCCTGATACAGTGAGAAGAAAGCTTCGTAGCTATCATCACGCTCTGGCTCCGGCCTGTGATTTCCGTCATTCTGCGAGGCCCGGTCGGTGGCAGCACCTAGTGAATACGTAGGTGGTGAAATCGGATAGCAACAAGGTTGAGAGTGTGGTAAACATACCTTGGCTGTTCGCCTCCCTATGATCACCTACACTGAGAGTTTGGTGTTCAGGACCTTCAGGTTGAGACATTGGAGAATTATGTTAGGGGGTCTCAAACGTGAGAATCTAGACGCCATTCCTGATAACCAGGACAGCGTCGGTTTAGCTTGAGCGCTGAGCCACTGCTAAGTTAAGTTACACGTGCACTGGCACGTTCAACGCAGAAAGTCCTCCGGCTTACCGGGCCCTCACTCCCGCTCAGGCACGCCTTGTTAGGGACCCGCGAATTTCTCCCTGCCCAGTCTTCTGTACAGCCATTTGCCTTCCTACTGAGCACGCCTTCACAGGGGAATACAACTCGATCCATAGTAATTGGGCAATTCCGAGGGCGAAACAGCTTTAGAACGAGAACGGTGGGGATGGTAATACTATATGGTACAATTACAGACCCTGAATACATTTCTACCTGTAGCTAGCAACCGGGGAATAAAGTTGAACGCGATAATAATGGATCCACAAATAAAGGTCAGAAAGAGAGCTCAAGGCACTCTTTAAGAAATATGGTACAAGACATAAGAATGAGATACGAGACCATAAGACAAGGAGTAGCACAAACATTTAAGGTCATAGACGCAGCACGTACCAGACATAAAAGAGACAAAGAAAACATTAGTGTAGAACGAAACCGCCATGAGCGGGTCTGTGCTTGAGGTACAAGGGTATCACGGCCAAGCAGATGGCGAGAATAGACGAGAAGGAGGCGAGCGAAGGGAAGACGAGAGATGGCCACCCGCCATTTCCGGGAGAATCGATATCAAATACAATAACGCTTAGCCTCGACAAGAAAATTAAACCTACAAGGGTCATCGGCATTCGGTTTAAGCGGAGAAGTACGTGGAATCATCCGGCGGGTCAAGATTTTCAGCTGACGGGACTGTTCATCTCATCTTGATTGAATCGTCCGGCTTCCCGGAATCGTGACGTGCACCGAGGGGTGGCGAACTGGCACTGGCAGAAGGGGCCATTGTTGAAACGTTCTTTGGAAAATGTGTATTACTCGCAGGAAGCACGCCGCTGGTAGTAAGGTCACGCCGAGCGGTAGCCTGGGGGTGTTCTCCAGACGAATTAGCAATGTTGAGTGCTGTTGTGGTGGTGGCAGCGGAAGCTACTGATATGGCCTGTGAAGTGCCGGCCTGAGAACGCCGGCCATCACTTTCGAGCCTGAGGCGCTCTGCATTCAGGTAGGACGAAGATGAGGCAGCGGCTGTGGGGGAACGTCGCGATGAAACGTCGTAGACATTATCTGTGAGGATTCGACCAGGAGCCTCAGGTTGCTGTGATACCTGAGGTGTGTAAGGGGGGGTATGAGAAGGGGAGTGGGACGGACGGGTCCAAGTGGTGCTGCGCGTGTTGTGATCAACGTAGTATATGCGCCCACCTTGTGTGCATTGGGCCACCCAGCCAGGAGGGAGACCTTCGGTGATGGCTGGATCACGATTACTTGGATGTATCCAACTGGTGCTACGAGTGTTGTGATCAACGTTGGAATGGGGATTGGGGACAGCGGGGTCAGGATGACAGCGTGGGAAGAGTAGCGGACATTGTATACTTACCCGACGCTGAGTTAAGCACAGAACAACGCGGCTTCATCCCCAACCACTACATCCTCGAGGCAACGCCCGACCCTCCAACGTAGAATATGCGCCCACCTTGTGCGCGTTGGGCCTCCCAGCCAGGAGGGAGGACTTCTGTGATGATTGGATCACTTGGATGTATCCAACTTGTGCTCCGCGTGTTGTGATCAACGTAGTATATGCGTCCTTGTGGAGTACGTCGGGTCTCCCAGCCAGGAAGGAGAGGAAAAAGGTCCTCGGAGCTATTAGCACGCTCGGGCTCATTTTTGCCGCTTTTGTTGCCTTCGTCACCTTCGTCACTCGAATACCGGTCTGTGGCAACATCTAGCTAATACGTTAGTAGTGAAATCGGGTCGTATCAAAGTTGACAGTAGAGCAAACATACCTTGGCGGTTCGCCGCCCCATGATCAATCACGTCAAGGATCTGATGTTCAAGACCTTCAGGTTGAGACATTGAAGAATTGTGAGTTATGGAAAAGGACAAGTAGTTCGTATGTTCAAGAGGACGCTTGGAGAAGGCTACTGTATAGCGTGTCGCAATCGAAACGTGAGAATCCACTGGCAGAGGCCGTTCCTGAAACTGACAGCTTCTAACGTAACTTATTAGTATGACCGTGCAAGTGTGAGCGTTTCAACGCAAAGCCCGCATTGCGAGAATACGCAATAATATTAAAACAGCTTTTACCGAAAGCGAAACAAATAGGCGAGAGACGCACCTCCAGCAACCCGCAAGACCCTCTAGCATCCCAACTAATACTCTCACAGACCTCGGCGTGACCAGGGAGCGAATTTGCGACTCTTGTATCTTGCCGCTTCTACTCGTATTGCACTCTCGCTTTTGATGCAAGTAGTTGCCTTTGCGTTTGTGCTTCTCGAGGTGTCCGTTCCCAGGTGCCAGGGCAATAAGAGCATCGACCCGTAGAGTCACGTGATAAAGCGGGCAGTGCGGGATGCCGTAACACAGTGTCGGTGTTTCTTGGTTGATCATCATCACATTGGGGGACCCCCAGTTTGTGTCAATGGTATTAAGTTTTGGTTGAACACAGGCAATAATGCTGAATTCACATCTTGCAAGGTAGATAAATTGCCTGGGACCGACATGCAAGATTACAGTATCCCATTGGAAAGCAAACACCCACTCTCGTGGCAAGATGGTAGACGAAGAGGCGAGGCGAGGTTGTATAGTACCACCCTTCCCACCTTTCCCGTTCTAAACTCGTTTTCCCATATTAAGCTTGCCTCGATTCACCATGTTCACTGGCAGTACAATTCACAGACCCTGAATACAATTCTACCTGTAGTAGCTACTAGCAAGCGGAGAATAAAGTTGAACGCATTAATAACGGACTCACGAATACAGATCAGAAAGAGAGCTCAAGTTAATGGATACTATGCATACAGATACAACCGTAAGACGAGGAGTAACACACAAATTTAAGGGCATAGACACGGCGTGAGGCAGTCGAGAGCTGTACAGAGCGCACATTAACGAACGTGAAAGTAAACAAGGAATCGAGAGACACGAGACACATAGAAAACATAAAGGATCGCCAGAATAGACGAAAAGGGATAAAACGAGGCAAGGAAGGAGGGTGGGTGTGAAACATGGTACACAAAATGTGGTTGCAAATTCCAAAAAAAAAGATAACGCTTAAGCTCGATAAGAAAATTGAACCTACATGGATCATCATGGTTCGGTTAAGCGGAGACTACGCGGAATTGTCCAACGGGTCATGGCTTTCAGCTGATGGGTCGGTGTGTTCGTGTGATCTCATCTCGGCTGAATGGTCCAGCTCCCCGGAATCGTCACGCGCGCCGAGGGGTGGCGAACTGGCACTTGCAGAAGGGGCCATTGAAACGTTCGTTGGAAGATGGGTACTCGCAGGAAGCACGCCGCTAGTAGTAGGGTCAAACCAAACGGTAGGGTGCTCTCCAGACGAGTCAGCAATGTTGACTGCTGTTGTGGTGGGAGCGGAAGCTACTACTATGGCCTGTGAAGGACCGGCCTGAGAAAGGCCGTCACTTTCGAGCATGAGGTGTTCGGCATTGAGGTGGGGCGAAGATGAGGCAGAGGGTATGGGGGGGCGTTGCGATGAAGACTCGTGGGCACGGTCTGTGACGATAGGAGCGAGAGCCTCTTGTGATACCTCCTCTGAGGAAGCAGCCTGAGGAGTGCGAGCGGGGATATGAGGAGGGGGGTAGGACGGACGGGTCCAAGTGGTGCTGCGCGTGTTGTGATCGACGTAGTATATACCCCCACCTGGTCCAAGTCGGACCTCCCAGCCAGGAGGGAGACCATCGTTGATGTTGGATGTTGGATGTTTCCAAGTGGTGCTGCGAGTGTTGTGATCAACGTAGTATATGACCCCTTGTGAAGTACTTCGGGGCTCCCAGCCAGGGGGGAGAGGAGCTAGCTCGTGGCGGAGATAAACAAGGCTATCACAGATCTTCATAGCAACTCCGTTATTCGGTGCTTCTCGATCTATTTCTTCGCACAAGACACAAAAGTCGCGCTTCAGTCCTGGAAGAGTATTGCTTTTGTCAAAATTGGAAAGTATTCGTAATATGTAGTATGATTCGTCGGCCATATCCCGATCCCGATCGTCCCCTGAAGAAGACTCAAAGATTCGGCGAGTTATATACGTCAGGTTAGCGAGTAACAAGTTTTCTTGACCGTGTTCGAGGTAGCCCCGAATGACATCTTCCGATTTCCCTAATTGGTCCGCAGCTAGCGCAATCCAACGGTGGTCGCCTGACTGAACTTTCGAAATAATGCCAGCAATAAGGCTTTGTGCGCACAGACCTATCTTCTCCTGACCTTGGTTTCTCAAGGACCGCCCCAATGCAACAGAATGTAGCAATTTATGGTGATCCACGGGGAAAATTATGTCAAGGATTGACGACGCTATGTCCGAGAGGCGTACGGCATCGGCGAGCCCCACACACGCGACGACTCGCCGTATGTTTTCTGGGTCTGAGAGGGAATTGGGTGACCAAGTACGTTCCATTAAATCCTTCACTGCCATATTAAGCTCCTCTTTTCCTAATTCAATGATCGTCTGTTGAGGATTGTCGACTAGTGATGATCTACAGAAGCCAGGGATGCCCTCAAGGAATCGCACTAGTTCGGAATCCCCCGAGAGTGCTGAGAATAACCGGTTTAGGATGCGGTCGTCGACCTCGTGTTTATATGCCGATTTCCAGACAGGTTCATCAGGCACAACCTGTAAGGACAACATGCTTGCGATGAATGATAGATCCAATGCACGTCTGGGCATGCGTTTGATGTAGACATATGTCAAGAAGCAACCGACTGAGCAAATGTAGAAGCAGGTGATGACCGACAGGTGGAGATGGAAAAGATAAAGTGCAAGGGCGAAAAAGAACATCAACACGGATAATAACAACGAATTCATCGATACCCGAACAGCCGAAGAGATTGGCGAATTCTGAGGAGGGCGACCGCCAAAGACTTCGCGCACCCGCGCTCGGACGTCCGAGTTGGACCGTGGGGAATGAGTGAGCATGAGGTATTGACGTGTCCATTGCTGTAGCAACAGAGCCAGCATTGCAGCGAAAAGATTGAGAGACAAGCAGATGACAAGGAATGTATTCGCTATGATGGAGATTAATGGAGAAGAGGTTGGAGGTTGATCCGGAATGAAACGGGTAGATCGGTTTTCGTATACGGAAAGTTGAAGCTCAAAGAGTTGTGTGAGATAGAATGCGGACGTTTCCTGCGGATCTTGCCTGAGGCTCGGGATTGTCACCGTAAGCAATGTAACAACGGCGACAGTCAACAAACCCGTCTGTAGAATGCGTGAAGCGGTGTGGAAAATGAATGAAACTGAGGTGCGTACAAAAACAAGAATCCCGTCAGCATCCTTTAGCCAGCGTTTAGCCCTCTGTTTGTCGTCTTCCTCTGTCATACCCTGGTACATTGAGAAAAGATCCTCGGAGTTATTAGCACGCTCAGGCTCATTTTCGCCGCTTTTGTCGCTTTTGTCGCCTTTGTCACTCGAATCCAGGTCTGTGGCAACATCAAAGTGAATACGTGAGTAGTGAAATCGGGTGGTAACAGAATTGAGAGTACCTTGGCGGTTCGCCGCCCCATGATCAATTACGTCAAGGATATGATGTTCAAGACCTTCAGGTTTAGACATTGGGGAATTGTGCGTTAGGAAAGGAGAAGTAGTTCGTATGTCCTAGAGGACGCTTCGAGAAGGCTACTGTATACAGTAGGTGTGTCGCAATCAAAACCGTGAGAAACCACTGGCAGAGGCCGTTTCTGAAATTGACAGCAACTTATTAGTCTCTTCACGTGCAAGTGTGAGCGTCTCAAGCAAAGCCCGCATTGTGAGAACACGCAATAATATTAAAACAACTTGTACCCAAAGCGAAACAAATGGGCGAGAGACACACCTCCAACAACCCGCAAGACCCTCTAGCATCCCAACTAATACTCTCACAGACCGTAGCGTGACCAGGGAGCGAATTTGCGACTCTTGTATCTCGCCGCTTCTAGCTCTCGTGCTACTTGTCTTGTATTCTTGCTTTTGGCGCAAGTAGTTGCTTTCGCGGGCGTGGAAACAAGAGCATTGACCAAGTCCAAAGTCACGTGAGAAAGCGGGTTGCCGTAACACAGCACGTGCGTCACGGCTACCTAACAATCAATGTATTGTACGGAAAATTGGTGTGCAAGTTGTCTAACACGCCAATTATGGCACTGAAATAGCATTGTAGTGTGCTTTCTGATCAGAAGAAATGAAAGTCGCTGTCTCGGAGATGCACACTGGTATTGTGCAAAGCGTATTAGATGTTGCGTTTTCATCTTTTTGACCAGCCCTAAAGTGGCTGCGCACGGACCACTTGCCAGCGTAGATCGCCCCACTTGCACTTTGTACTTTTTCGTACTCTTACTACTGTACTCGGTCTACCTCTACCCTTTTTCTCCATCCTTTCGAGCACCTTCTGCTCCGCAAACGCTTTTCACATGATATTAACGGTAGCTGTACATAAATGCGCCTTACGCGCTCGTTCGTCTCCCTCAGCGTTTTTCTTTCTTTTTTCGCTGAGTTCAAACTACAACATTAGACTAGTTAGTGCCTCCTACTTACTGTTTCTGTGCTAGCTCTTTGTCACAGCGAGGCTCACTAGTGTAAAACGAAGCCTGTTGCCTTCTTGGCGAGGAGAGCCTCGTCTAGGGAAAGATAGATAGATGGTTTGGGACATGCAAAATAACAGTATCCTATCAGAACGGAAACTCACGCTCATGGCAAGAATCCGCAAGATGGTGCAACATCCGAGTTTTCAAATGAGCGATTATGTAGCGAAAGGTATGGGCTGACCTGAGCGTCGACGAGTGAGTTCGGGAGAGGCAGAGGGGCGAGGAGAAGGGGAGTGCTTCGATCTACCCTCAGAGTCGGAGTCATCCAAGATTAAAGTGTAGTCACTCGATCCGTGGTAATTGGGCAACTCCGAGGGCGAAACGACTTTAGAACGAGAACGGTGGGACGGTAATACCATGTGGTACAATTACAGACCCTGAATACAATTCTACCTATAGCCAGCAACGGGGAATAAAGATGAAGGCGTTAAGAATGGACGCACGAATAAAGGTCAAAAGAGGGTATAGGGATACTACAGGTAAGTTAAAGGACACACTGCTTCATAGGACGCTCGCACTCGCATTTCCTCAACGGAAGGTAAAAACTCAAAATCAAGGGCCTAGATACGGCGCGAGGCAGCCGAGGCCAAAATGGCAAAGGGAAGACACGTTGCACGGGGAATACCGCACCCAGTGAACAGAAGCAAAAAGTAAACCCAAACAGGGAATCGAGAGGCACGGGGCACGAAGCAGACACAAAGGAGATAAAGAAAAGACGTGAAGGGATGAAACGACGAAACGCGACGGGAGGACGAGAGACGGTGGAATACAGTTATTCAAAACGTGGTTGCAAATTCCAAGAATACCCGTTGAAAATCATGGCCGTCGCCACTTGCCATACGTTATCAGGGGAGCCAATATCACAAGTTGAGACTAAGCGGAATTGTCCAAACGTGTTACGATTCGGGTCAGAGTGATCGAGTGATTTCATCTCATTGAATTGTCACGGTCCAGCTCCTGAGGCTCATGGCGTGCACTGAGGGGCATAGGGAGTATAACGTCAGGGCGAAAAACAGAAGGAACATGTGAAGTGGCGTGGGTAGGAGAAGGGGTCAGTGAAACGCTCTTGGGCGAGTGCGTACTCGCCGAAAGAACGCTTCTAGGGTCGGGGCCAGATGAGCCAGCGGTGTTGGCTGTGGTGGTGGTGGCAGTAGAAGCGACGGCCTGTGAAGTACCGGCCTGAGGACGGCCATCGCTTTCGAGGGGCTGGACATTGAAGTGGGACGAGACGGTCATTCTGCGGGTACGATTGATATGATCTGGAGCCTGTTGCGATACTACTACCTCCTGTGAGGAAGGGGCGTGGGGTATGATATAAGGAGGGAGGTCGGATGGGCGGGTCCAAGTGGTGCGTTGCATGTTATGATCGATGTAGTATGTGTGCCCACCTCGAGTCTGTCGAACCTCCCAGCCAGGAGGGAGATCATCGTTGCGGGGATTAATGGACGGAGGAATCCAGGTGGTGCTGCGCGTGTTATAGTCGAGATAGATAGGCCCATCAGGAGTCTGTCGGACCTCCCAACCAGGAGGGAGACCGTCGCTTTGAAGTAAGTTCTCATCGTGGAGATTGCGAAGGCTGTCACAGATCTTCATAACGACACTGTTATTCGGTGCTTCTCTATCGATTTCATCCCACAAGACACCAAATTCGCGCTTCAGTCCTGGAAGGGTGTTGTTCATGTCAAATTTGGAAAGTGTTGGTAATATGATGGACGATGCTGAGGCCATATCCCGATCCTGATCATCCTCTGAAGACTCAAATATTCGGCGAGTGATGTACGTCAGATTAGCGAGTAACAAGTTTTCTTGACCGTGTTCGAGGTAGCCCCGAATGACATCTTCTGATTTCCCTAATTGGCCCGCAGCAAGCGCGATCCAACGGTGGTCGCCTGGCTGCACTTTCGAAATAATGCCAGCAACGAGGCTTTGTGCGCACAGACCTATCTTCTCCTGACCTTGGTTTCTTAAGGACCGCCCCAATTCAACAGATTGTAGCAATTGGTGGTGATCCCAGGAGAATACTATTTTAAGGATTGACGACGCTACGTCCGAGAGGCGTACAGCATCAGCGGCCTCCACACAGGCGACGACTCGCCGTATTTTATCCGAGTCGGAGAGGGAATTGGATGACCATGTACGTTCCATCAATTTCTTCACTGCCATGCCCAGCTTCTCGTTTCCAAATCGCACTAGATCGGAATTCTCCGGCCTGAGTGCGTTAGTTATCTGGCCTAGAATGCGGTCGTCGATCTCCTTCGTCGATTTCCAGACAGGTTTCTCAGGTACAACCTGTAAGGACAGGATCGTTGCGAAGAATGATAGTCGTAATGCACGTCTGGGCATAACTTTGATCTGGACATAATTGACGAAGCAAGCGATTGAGCAAGAGTAGAAGCAGATGTAGACCGGCTGGTTGAGAGGGATAAGATAAAGGAGAAGGGCGAGAAAGAAGATGAACACGGAAAACGATATCGAAATCATCGATAGTCGAACAGCCGAAGAGATTGGTGAATTCTGAGGGTCACCGCCAAAGACTTTGCGCACCCGCGCTCGGTCGCCGGAGCTGAACCGCAGGGAATGGGTAAACATGAGGTATTGGCGTGTCCATTGCTGTAGCAACAGAGCCAACATTGCAGCGAAAAGGTTGAGAGATAAACAGATGAAAAGGAGTGCATTCGATACGATGGAGATTACTGGAAAAGAGGAGGAAGGAGGTTTCTCCGGTTTGAAAGGAGTAGATCGGTTTTCGTATGCGGCAAGTTGAAGCTCAAAGAGTTGCGTGAGATAGAATGCGGAAGTTTCCTGCGGGTCTTGCTTGAGGTTCGGGATTGTCACCGTAAGTAAGGTAACAACAGCGACAGTCAACAAACCGGTCTGTAATATTGATCCGATGCGTGAAGCGGAGTGGAAAATGAATGAGACTGAAGGGCGTACAAAAATAAGAATCCCGTCAGCATCCTTTAGCCAGCGTTTAGCCCTCTGCTTATCGTCTTCGTCTGTCATATCCTGGTACATTGAGAAGAGTCCCCCAGAGCTATCAGCAAGCTCGGACTCATTTTTGTCGCTCGAATCCCGGTCTGTGGCAACATCTAGCGAAATGTAAGCAGTGAAATCGGGTAGCATCAAAGTTGAGAGTAGGGGGAAATATACCTTGGCTGTTCGCCACACTATGATCAATTACGCTGAGGGTTTGATGTTCAGGACCTTCAAGTTGAGACATTGGATAATTATGTTAGACCGTCGCAAACGACTACCAAACGTGAGAATATAGACGCCATTCCTGATAACCAGGGACCTGGGACACTCGTCTGAACCACTACTAAGCTACACGTACGAGTTCAACGCAAATTCCGCCATCGCATTGTGAAAAAGTGTAATCAAATTAAACGACTCGTTCATCTGAACAAGCTCTCTTTGACTTTCATGGTGAAATACGGGAGTGATTGATGGCGGGAGAGATCATGGAGCAACGTAATCGTGACTACGTAAAATGACCTTGATTTACTCACGTGACTAAGGACCCCTTGAACGCGAGAAAGCACAAGCGCACGGACCCCCAATGACTTCAGACTCCGCACAGTGTCCAATTCTGGCACGGGTCCAGCAACGGTGAATCTTCTGTCTCAATGCCACCATCACAAGTGCCAGCGTCGGACACTACGAATACGAACAAGCGCAAGAAAACATCTGGACTCACAGGATTGGAACTGAGGATGGCCTACCAATCGCTCATCAACGTCAAATCATTGCTGAAGACAGTTTCCGCGGCGAACGAGGTTGATTCCTCTGACGATTTGCAGTCGCAAGAGAACCTAATTACATTTGAGCCGGATTTCGAGGAAACTCTAGCAAAAATGCTCGAGATGATGCAGTTGAAGCTCGATGGGCCCCAGGTACGTTATATCCCGCTAGCAAATATGACCTTCCTTATCATCTCTTACAGGCCCTTTCTTCCTCTGGCATGACAGAAGAATCTTTGTCCAAGTTGAATATCACACTCGGTGGTTCGCTCAAGCTGAAAGCAGATTACAAAGTTCGGGTGGCCGCGACGGAGGAACTCGGAATGACTGAACACTGGTCTTCCGAGGGGCTGTATCGTCACCTCCGTGTGCTGCAAAAGCTCATTCCGAGAGCGATGAGTGTGTGCGAAATATAATGGGCACATATATCATGTTGGATTCATCAGAATGAAGCAGCCTCGCGTGCCTGGATCGATTCCTTCTTCTTCCGCGCATCTGCGATGGTGCCACACGGCAGGCAATTGGTGCTCAGCCTAGAGCAGAGCGTCCAAGCTACAACTGTCAAACCTTTTAGTTTCAGCACCATTGGAGGTTACATAGACTACACTGCCATCGGGGTAAGCGCATCGAACGCAGGTAAATTTCTTCGATAACCATTATTCGCCTTGCTTATTTTTCTGCAGAGAAGTATTTGGCCTGGCCACGTCTGGGGGTACTGCAAGACTTTGATCATACACTTTTTGTTTCGGAAGCTAAGGCAAGCAATATGTCGCTTGAGAACCATGTCCCTCAAGCCGTGTGTCAAATGTATGCTTGTGCAAAGCAACTTGGGTTGGTGGCTTGTTCGTTCCGTTTTCCCTTGATTAATGACAACTTCACGGTAGAAAAAAAATTATTCGTGGAGCTGTGACTGATGGCCACAACTGGATTTTCCTCGTCCTTAAAATGAACTCTGATGGTGATGGTGCCATATATGCTCAGACTTTGCAACGGACTCGGCTCATGACCGTGGTCCCTCCTGGTGACGAAGAAATTTCACGCACAATGTGTGATGTGATCGCCGGAATCATTGGATATTGGGTAAGTGCCTGCTATTCTCCTCTGCGCCGTTGCCCTCATTCAAGACTTATTTCTGGTATGGTCACAGATTGAGCATAGCAATGAAGATATTGGAGATGATGACTGGTTCTGTGCAGAGTGGAAGTAGGTAGCCGGTACTCTGACAGTCTGAACCGCCACGTTCAAGTCCAACGCACAAAGTCCGCCGTTGCAGTGGGAAAATGTGCAATAATATTAAACGGTCTTTGTCGATCTAAACAAGCACTCTGTGACCTCAGGAATACGGGTGTGAAGGATTGCGGGACAGAGGGCAGGTGATAAGTTGGGGAGATTGTAGAGTAACCGCGACCGTGACTACGTAAACCTGATGCACTGGCAAGACCCTGTAACTTGGTAGTAGTACCCCGAGCAATCTCAACTGCCGTATTCACCGGAGAACGAGTTTGTAGCTCTTGTATCTCGCCATCCGATCCCATTTCTCTTTCTTGTTTTGTTTTCAGTTGTTCAGATCCTGTCGCGTTCAACCACGCAAGGGGGTGTAGGAGGGGAAAGACTGATCACCTAAGGGGTTTTCTTCCAAATGCAGTATGTTAGTCTCACCTATGTTTTTTTAACGGTTTAGAATGACCGCCAGTGGGCGGAGATCCTATTCTACTTAGGATACAATTCACAGACCCTAGCTAGCGAGCGAGGATAAAAAGCAAAGATGAGATGAATGGTCAGAAAGAGAGCTCAAGGCACTCTCTAATGTATAGGGATCCAGTACTACAGGTACAGGTATGAGATCGAGGAAGGACAAGGAGTAACACAGAAATTTGAGCGTGTGCATCTCGGAATGTTTCATAAAAAGCTCACATTCTCCTCAGCAGAAAGTAAAACCAAAAAAGTAAAGGGCCTAGATGCGGCGCGAGGCAGTGGAGGGCCAAAATGACGAAGGGAACTAAAGACACATCGCGCGGAGAATACCGTACCGAACGAACAAAAGTAAACGTAAACCCAAACAGGGAATTGAGAGACACGAAGCACGAAGTAGTCACAAAGGAGAAAACATAGACGTGAAGGGATGAAACGAGGAAAACGGACTCGGAAGGGAGGAGTAGACGGTGAAATACGGTACACACAACGTGGTTGCAAATTCCAAGAAAACCTGTCTGGCCTTGATGGCCGTCGCTACTTATCATACATCACCGGGAGAGTAAACATCACAAGTTGATTCGGCCAAGGAGACTCTAAGCCAAATTGTCTGACGGGTCACGATTCGGGTCCATGTGATCGAGTGATCTCATCTCCATTGAGTCGTCACGGTCCAGCTCCTGAGAATCATGATGCGCACTGGGAGGTGTGGGGCTAAAAACAGAAGGTACATGCGAAGTGGCATGTGTAGTAGAAGGGGTCATTGAAACGCTCGTGGGTGACGCAGGAAGCACGCTTCTAGCGTCAGGTAGAACAGTGCCAGATGAGCCAGCGATGTTGGCTGTGGTGGTGGTGGTAGCAGAAGCTATGGCCTGTGAAGTATCGGCCTGAGGACGGTCATCGCCTTCGAGGGGCTGGGCATTGAGGTGGGACGAGGCGGTCATTGTGGGGGTGCGATCGATATGATCTGGATCCTGCTGCGATACTAGTACCTCCCGTGAGGGAGGAGCGTGGGGTGCGATATAGGGAGGAAGGGAGGATGGGCGGGTCCAAGTGTTGCGTTGCGTGTTATGATCGATGTAGTATGTGTGCCCATCTGGAGTCTGTCCAGCCTCCCAGCCAGGAGGGAGATCATCGTTGCTGGGAATAATGGGCGGAGGAATCGAAGTGGTGCTGTGCGTGTCGTAGTCCGTACGCCCATCTGGAGTCTGTCTGACCTCCCTACCAGAAGGGAGACCATCGCTTTGAGGTAAGTTCTCATCGCGAAGACCGCGAAGGCTGTCTCGGATCTTCATAACAACTCTATTATTCGGTGCTTCTCGATCGATCTCATCCCACAAGACTCCAAAGTCGAGCTTCAGTTCTGGAATAGTATTGTTCATGTCAAAATTGGAAAGTGTGGGTAATATGATTGATGACGCGGAGGCCATATCCCGACCCAGGTTCGAGTCGTCCCCGGAAGAAGACTGAAGTATCTGGCGAGTGATGTGGATCAGGTTGGCAAGTAACAAGTTTTCACGACCGCGATCGAGGTAGCCCCGAATGACATCTTCCGATTTCCCTAATTGGTCTGCAGCTAGCGCAATCCAACGGTCGTCGCCTGACTGCACGTTTGATATGATGCCAGCAACAATGCTTTGTGCACACAGGCCAATCCTATTGCCTCGGTTTCTTAAGGATTGCCCCATTTCAACGAGTGTTAACAATTGATGCTGGTCGCAGGGGAATATGACCTGAAGGATTGACGACGCCACATCAGAGATGCGTACAGCATCAGCGAACTTCACGCAGGTGCCAACAAAACCTGTTTTGTCCAAGCCGGAGAGGGAATTGGTATGTTCCATCAGTTTCTCTACTGCCATTTTTCGCTTCTCGGAGTTCTCCGGCCTGAGTGCCTTGAGTATGTGGTTTAGGATGCGGTCGTCGATCTCCGCTGTAGATTTCCAGACAGGCTTCTCAGGCACAACCCCTAAAGACATGATGGTTGCGAATTTTGATAGACGTAATGCACGTTTGGGCATAAGTTTGATATGGGCATATATGAAGAAGCAAACGATTGAGCAAATATAGAAGCAGAGGTGGACCGGCTGGTTGAGAAGGGCAAGATAAAAGGAAAGGGCGAAATAAAAAATGTCCACGGAAAGAATTAACATAGACATCGATACGCGAACAGCCGAAGAGATTGGCGATTTCTGGAATCCACCGCCAAAGACTTCGCGCACCCGCGCTCGGTATTCGGAGCTGGATCGCAAGGAATGAGTAAGCATGAGGTATTGACGTGTCCATTGTTGTAACAACAGAGCCAGCATTGCAACGAAAAGATTGAGAGCCAAGGAGATGAAAAGGAGTGCATTCACTATGATGGGGATTGCTGGATTGGAGGAAGGAGGTCGATCTGGAATGAAAGGGGTAGGGATAGATGCGTTATTGTATGCGAGAAGTTGAAGATCAAAGCTTTGAGCGAGATAGAATGCGGACGTTGCCTGCGGATCATCCTTGAGGTCCGGGATTGTTACCACAAGTAATGTAACAACCGCGACGGACAACAAACCGGTCTGTAATATTGATTCGATCATTTCGATGCATGAAGCGGAGTGGAAAATGAAACTGAGGTGCGTACAAAAACAAGAATCCCGTCAGCATCCTTTTGCCAGCGTTTCGCCCTCTGTTTGTCGTCTTCCTCTGTCACATCCTGGTACAGTGAAAAGAGAGTCCCGGAGCTATCAGAACCTGATGAATACGTGGGTGGTGACATCGGATAGCAACAAGGTTGATTGAGAGTAGGAGAAACATACCTTGGAATACGTTGAGGGTCTCGTGTTCAGTACCGACAAGACGAGACATTGGAGAACTCTGTGGTATGGAAAAGAGAGAAGGTTCGCATGTCCTAGACGACTATAGTGCGTCCCAAAACGTGAGAATCCAGACGCCATTCCCAGACGCCATTCCTGATGGACAGTTCCTAACTTGAAGTTCGCCATCGCATCGTGAGAATGCGCCATCACATACAACGACTCGTAGATATAAAAAAGCTCTCTTTGACTTTTACAGTGAAATACGGGAGTAAAGGATGGCAGGAGAGAGGCAGGAGGGCAGGACTCAAGTTGGGAAGCGACGTAATCACGGCTAGTAGCAGTACGTAATGGCAAAACCTGTACCCCGAGCAATCGCATCTGCTGCATTCCCCAGAGATCGAGTTTGTAGCTCATGAATCTATCCATTCGCTGCATATGTCCCGTGCTGCTGTGTTTCGTTTTTTTTTGCTTTTAGTTGATCAAATCGATCAGATACAGTACTATCATGTTCAACGACTCGTGGAAGTCCACAGTCACGTGAGAAAATCTGGGGACGCCCGGGCCGTGGGGCCGTGGGCCGATGGACTTTGACTGCTTTTACACCAATCACGCGTACTCCATCCTATATGACGATCACTCAAGAAACGCAGTGCATTTCTCAATCGTTATCTGTCTCATTGTATCATGGGCCTCTCCCGAGACAGCTTAGCCGTCGCTGCTTTCCGCACTTCGGCAAGCTCTTAAGACGCTGTAAATCAGGGCCTCCTCAAGATCAGCCGCAGCAGCTACGCTCCAAGTCGACCGATTGCTTCTGTGCTCGCTCTTTCGTCGTAGCGAGCTAGCATGTTGCGTGCTTGGAAAAGATGAAAGCCTCGTCTCTTTGGATACGTCCACCAAGGTGTTCGTCTCAATGATAGAAAGTTTTCGTTGTGCATCATGAAAATGCAAACCCACTCTTATGGCAAGTTGGTATATCATCCTGTGTTAAGGAACGGGTATGTATTGGCGACGGTCGTGAGCGTCCACGATTGGGTCATGGAGAGACAGTGGGGATAGCAGTGGGGAGAAAGGAGGTTGGTGAACGAGTGGTGGAAGGGGCGGGTGGCTGCCCGGTCGAGGAGTGGTTGGGGATGAAGTCACGTTTTGTCTGTGCTTATCTCAGCGTCGGATAATTGTAAACGTCCACGACGCTTCCCACGCCTATCCCGCCCCCGCTGTACTCCAACGTTGAGAACAAGTAGATAATGGAGGTCGAACAGGCACATCACATCGGACGAGAATATATTGAATGTAAGACAAAGCAATCGGAAGTAAGACAAAGATGCAGTGAGGACAACAAGGCTCTCCCGAAGTCAGTGACATTGTGTAGAGGTACAAATGGGTGCTGACAACAACTTGAAAAGCTGAGAAGTAAGGATGAGCAATAACAAACTTCGACGTCACATGCACCCTCTCAGACGTTACCATACTGAGAAGGTGCAAGTAAATATGGGAAAAGAGACACACAAAGCACATTGAAAACATGCAACAGACAAAAAGGAGGGTTGTGCGATGTGAGGCCGCAGTGGACGGGGTCTATGGCCGAGGCGAGAAGAATCATGGCCGAGATGATATCGCGTGATCGTGTGATTTTATCTCCATTGAATTCCTGAAAATCATGATGCGCGCTGAAAAGTGTATGGCGTATAGCGTCAGGGCGAGAAACAGAAGGTAGATGCGAAGTGACTTACGTCACTGAAACGCTGTGGGAAAATGCGTACTCGCAGGAAGCACGCTTCTAGGGTCAGGCTGAGCGGCGCCGGATGAGCCAGCGATATTGGGTGTTGTGGGAATGGCAGCAGAGACTATGGCCTGTGAAGTACCGGAACGAGGACGGCCATCGCATTCGAGGGGCTGTACCTCCTGTGAGGGAGAAGTGTAGGGTGCGACATAAGGAGGCGGGTCGGATGGGCGGGTCCAAGTGGTGCGTTGCATATTATGATCGATGTAGTATATGCGTCCATCATCTCGAGTCCGTCGAACCTCCCATCCAGGAGGGAGATCGTCGTTGGTAGGATCAATTGACGGAGGATTGTTCCAAGTGGTGCTGCGCATGTTCTGGTCGATAGGGTAGGTATGCCCACCTGAATTCTGTCGGACCTGTAAGCGGAGACTGCGAAGGCCGTCGCGAATCTTCATAACAACACCGTTGTTCGATGCTTCTCGATAGATTTCATCCAGCAAGACACCAAAGTCGCGCTTCAGTTCTGGAAGAGTATTGCTCATGTCAAAATCGGAAAGGGTTGGTAATATGATCAACGATGCGGAGGCCATATCCTGACCCAGATTCGAGTCGTCAGACTCGTCCACGTAAGAGGATTGAAGGATCTGGCGAGTGATGTGAATCAGGTTGGCAAGTAAAACGTTTTCACGACCGCGTTCGAGGTAACCCCGAATGACATTTTCCGATTTCCCTAATTGGTCCGCGGCTAGCGCAATCCAACGGTCGTCGCCTGACTGTACGTTCGATATGATGCCGGCAACAAGACTTTTTGCGCACAGGCCGATCCTATTACCCTGGTTTCTCAAGGATTGCCCCATTTCGACGAGTGTTAACAACTGATGCTGGTCCCGGGGGAATACGAGTTGAAGGATTGACGACGCTATGTCCGAGAGGCGTGCGGCATCAGCGAGCTCCACACACGCGACAGTGCGCGAAACTCGCCGTGTTTTGTCCGAGTCAGGGAGGGAATTGGATGGCCACATACGTTCCATTAAGTACTTCATTGCCATTTTAAGCTTCAATTTCATCTTCTCGTCTCCGAATCGCACTAGATCTGAATTCTCCGGCCTGAGTGTATCGAATATCTCGTCTAGGATGCGGTCGTCGACCTCCGTTTTCGAATTCCAGACAAACTTATTGGACATAGCTTCAGCCCGAAAAGGCAGGAAGCTTGGGAAGAATGGTAGATGTAATGCACGAGTGTGCATAACATGGATGAAGACACATATCAAGAAGCAAACGACCGAGAAGGAGTAGAAGCAGATGTAGACCGGTCTGTCGAGCAGCTGAAGATATAAGGAAATGGCGAGAAAAAAAAGGTTCATGGATAAAAATAACAAATACAATGATACCCGAACAGCCAGAATGATTGGCGATGTTGGGAAGGAGTCGAAGACTTTGCGCACACGCGCTCGGTTGTCGGAGCTGATCTTCGGGGAATGAGTGAGCGTGAGGTATTGATGTGTCCGTTTCTGTACGATCAGAGCCAGTAATGCGGAGAAAATATTGAGGGACAAGCAGGTGAAAAGACCTGCGTTCACTATGATGGGGATTACTCGCTTAGAGGAAGGGGGTTGATCCAGATTGGTGGGGGTAGATTTGTTAAGTTGAAGCTCAACCAGTTGAGCGAGATAGAATGCGGACGTTGCCTGCGGATCATCCTTGAGGTCCGGGATGGTAACCGTAAGTAATGTAACAATGGCGACAGTCATTAACCCAGTCTGTAATATTGATCCCGATGCGTGAAGAGCGGTGTGGAAAAATGAAAAAAAACTGAGGTGCGTACAACAAGAAGAATCCCGTCAGCATCCTTTAGCCAGCGTTCAGCCCTCTCTTTATCGTCTTTCTCTGTCATATCTTGGTACAGTGAGAAGAAAGCCTCGGAGCTATCATCACGCTTGGGCTCCGGACTGTGATTTTCGTCCCTCTTCGAGGCCCGGTCTGCGGCAGCACCTAATGAAGATAGCAACAAGGTTGAGAGCAGGGAGAAAATACCTTTCTCCACCCCAGGATCACCGACGTCGAGGCTCTCGTGTTCAGGACCGACAGGTTGAGACATTGGGGAATTGTGTTGTATGGAAAAAAGAGAGGAGACCAGCTAATACATTCGCAAGCTGACTCAGAGGTACGTAAACTTGATGAACTGACAAGCCTGTACCCCTGTATGCAACGTAGTAGTAGCACCCCGAGAGATCGCAACTGCTGCACTCACGAGTCTTTAGCTCTTGTATCTCGCCATTTCTGCCCCATTCTGCTGTATTCCGCTTTCTTATTTTTGTTTTTTATATGTTCGCGTTCAAGTTGGAAGGGGTCCAGAGTCATGTGGGAAAATCGGAGCACGCGGGCCGTTCGTACCATTTTGTGCAGAACGTCCGACCGCCTTTCACGCTGATTTCCTTTATGATTGCGTACTCTATCCCTGTGATGACCACTCGAGAAACGCCGGTGCATTTCAGAACTGTAATCGCTCCCATTCAATTGGAGTAAGACAGCTTAGGCGTAGTTACTCCCTACACATCGGCAGGCTCGTCATCGAACTTGCTCCAAAAGGAAGTACGAATCCTCGTAATTTTGCACCAAATCAAAGGCAGGCGACAGAGTCGGTATAATTTGAGCATTTAAATGGAGTGTCAATGTGTGTTGAACAGAGGTCATCGAAATACAAGAACACGCGTGGCGATCTTTGCTGGCAGAGTCCACATGGTCTACAAAACACAAAAACGTTTAACTAAGTGGAATTGCCTGACGTGTTACGATTCGGGTCCGTGTGATCATGCATGATCGAGTGATCTCATCTCAATCGAATTGTCATGATCCAGTTCCTGAGAATGATGATTCGCGCTGAAACGTGTAGGGCGTATAGCGTCAAGGAGAAGAAACAGAAGGTAGATGTGAAGTGACTTACGTAGGAGAAAAGGTCACTGAGATGCTCTGGTACTCGCAGGAAGTACGCTTCTAGGGTCAGGCGGAACGGTGCCGGATGAGCCAGTAATGTTGGCTGTTGTGGTAGTGGAAGCAGAGGCAATGGCCTGTGAAGTACCGGCACGAGGACGGCCATCGCTTTCGAGGGGCTGAGCATTGAGGTGGGACGCGACAGCAATTGTGGGGATATGATCTGGAGCTTGCTGCGGTACTAGTACCTCTTGCGAGGGAGAAGTGTGGGGTGCGACATAAAGAGGGGGGTCGGATGGGCGGGTCCAAGTGGTGCGTTGCATATTATGATCGACGTAATATATGCGCCCATCCGAAGTCCGTCGAACCTCCCAGCCAGGAGGGAGATCGTCGTTGCTGGGATCAATTAATGGAAGGTTGTTCCAAGTGGTGCTGCGCGTGTTCTGGTCGACAGGGTAGGTACGCATACCTGGAGTCTGTCGGACCTCCCAACCAGAAGGGAGGCCATCGCTTTCAGGTAAGCGGAGACCGCGAAGGATGTTGCGGATTTTCATAACAACACTGTTATTCGGCACTTCCCGATCGATTTCGTCCCACAAGACACCAAAGTCGCGCTTCAGTTCTGGAAGAATATTGCTCATGTCGAAATTGCAAAGTGTGGGTAATATGATCGACGATGCGGAGGCCATATCCCGACCCAGATTCGAGTCGTCCCCGTAAGAGGATTGAAGGATCTGGCGAGTGATGTGGATCAAGTTGGCAAGTAACACGTTTTCACGACCACGATCGAGGTAGCCCCGAATGACATCTTCCGATTTCCCTAATTGGCCTGCAGTGAGAGCAACCCAACGGTGGTCGCCTGGCTGCACATTTGATATGATGCCAGCAATAACGCTTTGTGCGCACAAGCCAATCCCATCACCTCGGTTTCTCAAGGATTGCCCCATTTCAACGAGTGTTAACGATTGATCCTGGTCCCAGTGGGATATGACTTCAAGGATTGACGAAGCTACATCCGAGAGGTGTGCGGTGTCAGCGAGCTCCACACAGTCGACGACTCGCCCTGTTTTTTCCGAGTCGGAGAGGGAATTGGATGACCAAGTACGTTCCATTAAGTACTTCATTGCCATTTTAAGCTTCCTTTTAATCTTCTCGTTTCCGAATTGCACTTGATCGGAATTCTCCGGCTTGAGTGCATCGAATATATCGCCTACGATGTGGTCCTCGATCTCCATTTTCGACTTGCGACTTGCGAAGGATACCAGGTTTGATGAACTTGTGTACATATAAAAGAAGGCACATATCATGATGCAGACGACTGAGCAAACGTAGAAGCAGATGTAAACCGGTTTGTTGAGAAGCTGAAGATAGAAGGAAATGGCGAGAACAAAAATGAACAGGGCAAAAAGTAACGAAGCCATCGATATCAGAATACCCCAAGCGATTGGCGATGTCTGGAGGGTACCGGAGACTTTGCGCACCCGCGCTCGGTAGTCGGAGCTGTACTGCAGGGAGTGAATAACCGCGAGATAATGACATGTGAATAGCTGTGCCAGCAGAGCCAGTATTGCAGAGAAAAAATTGAGACACAAGCAAATGAAGAGGAGTGTATTCACTATGGTGGGGATTGTTGGCAAGTCGGAGGAAACGGGAGGTTGAGCCGGAATGAAAGGGGCAGATGCGTTATTGTGTACGTCAAGTAGAAGCTCAAAGAGTTGCGTGAGATAGAATGCGGACGCTGCCTGCGGATTATCCTTGAGGTCCGGGATTGTCACCGTAAGTAATGTGACAAGGGCGACAGTCATCAACCCATTCTGTAATATCGATCCGATGCATGAAGCGGTGTGGAAAAAAAATGAAACTGCGGTGCGTACAAAAACGAGAACCCCGTCAGTCATCTTTTCCCAGCGTTTAACCCTCCGGTTGTCGCCGTCCTCTGTCATAACCTGGTACAGTGAGAAGAAAGCCTCGGAGCTCTCATCACGCTCGGGCTCCGGCCTTTGATTTTCGTCCTTCTGCGAGGCCCGGTCTGCGGAGGCACCTAATGAGTACGTAGGTGGTGAAATCGGATTGCAGCAAGGTTGAGAGTAGGGGAAATACCTTGGCCGTTCGCTGCCCCAGGATCAATTACGTCGAGGCTCTCGTGTTCAGGACCGACAGGTTGAGACATTGGGGAATTGTGTGGTATGGAAAAAAGAGAGGGTTCGTTTAAGGCCAGCTGGACATGCGCAGCTGGCCTTGCAACAACGTTGTATGCCACATTCCAATCCCTACACCTCGGGTTCTTTGTAGAGTCACACAGCCCTCGTGGCCTGATTCTTGAACCGCCACCAGGTTACACGTGGAAGTTCCATGAAAAGCCCGCCATCGCATTGGGAAAATGTGCAACGATATGAACGGTTTGTCGACATAAAACAAGCACTCTGTGACTTTCACTGTGGAATACGGGGAGTGAAGGATGACAGCGCAGAGGGCAGGAGATGAGTTGGGGACATATGGAGTAACCGCGACTCGGAGTAACTGGCAAGACCCTGTACACTGTACGCAGTAGTACCCCGAGCGATCGCAAGTGTTGCACTCACGAGTTTATAGCTCTTGTATCTCGCCGATTCTGTCCCTTTCTGCTGTGTTCCCCTTTCTTATTTTTAGTTACTCAGATAGTTCCAGAGTCACGTGAGAAAAATCGGGGTGCGCGGGCCGTTCGTACCATTGCAGACGGCCAGACCTTGCGTATTCGACCGCTTTCGCACTGATTTCCGTTCATGATTATCCAACCGCGCGTACACCATCCCGCCGATACATTTCAAAATATGCTAAGCGTTATCTCTCCCACGTGTGGGCAATCCTTTCCAGGAGGTGGACGAGAGGCGGTGAAATACAGTAAGGAAAACGTGGTTTCAATTTTTTCCAAGAGAACCTGTTGAAAATTCACATGAATTTCATGACTGTCGCCATTTATCCGAAACATAATACATTTCCAGGAGAGACAACATCGCAAGTTGATATCGCAAGTTGATTTGGCTGAAAGCAGGCCACGTCGCCTGCTAGTGGGTCCGAGGTCAGACACGTGAGGATGAGAGAGGGAGAGAAGAGAGAAGCAGAAAAGAGGGAGGAACCCGTTAAGAGACCGGAGACGAGATCGAAACGAGGTTGAGGAGGTGAGAACTGAAAACGAGGTAGAAGGAAGTAAAGGAAGTAAAGGAACTAGAGGCAAAGGAGAAAAACTTCGAGAACAAAGGAAGATGCGGCGATATTTCGCTACCTCTCCAAGTACATTTCACAGGTCATTATATACAACAAAACCAGGTAGTTTCTAAATAGGAATGCGCGGTTAGAACAAATAAGTAATGCAGCAAGTCGAACAGGCATAACACATCGGACGAGAATGTATTAAGTATAAGAAAAAGCGATCGGAAGAAAGACGAAGAATCAGGGAGGCTCTCCCGAGGTATAGAGGTACAAAGGGGGCTGAAAGCAATAAATAAAGATGAACAATAACAAATGTCGAAGTGACGTGCATCCTCAGAAGAGGGCTTCAAGGGATGCTTGCGCTGCACATCAGAAACATGAAACAGACGAGGGGAAATGTTGTGCAACGTGAGGTTGCAGTGGGCGGGCCTATGGCCGAGGCGTGAAGGTACCCTGGCCAAGATAATATCGTGGCCCTTGCATCAAGACGTCGTAAATGTCGCAAATTTCGGCAGTGAGATTATTATGTATTATAATAATATAATTTGATCTAATTGTCACACCTCACTGAGACGGCTCACTTGAGGCAGACTGAAAAGGATAGCCGGACCGGACCCTCGGGTCCCAAACACATGCACATTGGAGCGAGGAGGCACACTGAGCAGCCGCATGACACAGACGGTAAAATACAGGATTAGAGTAGAGAGGCCGTGGAGCAAACACAGACAAAAGAGAGCAAAAATGCAAGGCAAAATGAGGGAGGGAAAAGGGCGGGTAAGCAAAAAGTTACAATGGGGCAAGAAGCTGAGAGAAGTGGTGTAAGTCAGAAGTAGGCAGGTGTGGAGAAGCAACAAAGAGAGAGGACAAACCTGACAAGGTGGGGGTCAGAAGCTAGGGGGAAGGACCCCTGAAGGAATGACAGTCCACCTTATCAGAGGGAGGATCCTACCAGACATCCCAAACTGCAGCACCCGCTGCCAATAGGGGTCCGGACTCCCATTTTTGTCCTGTAGCATGTGGCAAAGCTGTGTGGAGGCCTGGACTCGCGGAGAAGGTGAGACCCCTGTAGGGAAGGGGTTATCTCACAAGGAGTCAGAGAATCCCTGTAGGGTCTGTAGTAAAGAGCAGGAGGGATTGTGGCCTGTTACAGCAGCAAAAGGTGAAGAGCGGCGATGTGTGCCGAAAAGGTGAGGATCCAATTAGACTCCAGTAAACACATTTAAAGCCAACTAATTGTCACACCTCACTGAGACGGCTCACTTGAGGCAGACTGAAAAGGATAGCCGGACCGGACCCTCGGGTCCCAAACACATGCACATTGGAGTGAGGAGGCACACTGAGCAGCCGCATGACACAGACAGTATGATAAATGGTAAAGATGT
>QLPA01001367.1:0-14423 GCA_003313945.1 Lactifluus pinguis
AGGCACAGGCAGAGGCAAAGGCACATGAGGAGAGGAGGCGGAGGAGGCAGCAGTAGGACGCGTTGGGGCGGCGCAGTTTGACAACGACACAGGATGCGACGCAGTCGCGGTGGCAAGAAGGCGGCAGGGACGTGGGGACATGTGGCAGCGCCAGACGAGGAGCGGTGGTGGTGGTGGCGACAGGGGGAGGACGAAGAGGAGAGGCGGGACGAAAATCAACATCGTGCCAACAAGAATAAACATTTGTCATATGCTTCCTTTTATGGAAAGGGTCGATGTTTAGGGCAGGCACGAGGACGAGTTTGAAGACGAAATCTGAGAGATGGGGAACCCGGCAACTGCCGCAACAATAGCGATGAATTTTCCCACAATTCCCACTCACATATGGGGAACCCGGCAACTGCCGCAATGATAGCGATGAATTTTCCCACACACAACACACAAGTGATGACAAATCGGCAACTGCCGCAATGATAGCGATGAATTTTCTCACACACAACACACAGGTGATGACAAACCGGCAACTGCCGCAACGATAGCGATGAATTTTCCCACACACAACACACATGTGACAAACCGGCAACAGCTGCAACGATAGCGGTGAAAATTCCCACAATCTTAACACAACGCGCACATGTATATTCAAATAAGGAAAGTGCATCATCATAAAGTCAAATAAAGTACTGACAAACTCCACACTTGATGCCGAGATGCAGCAACGATATCAATGAATTTTCCCACGGCTGGCACAAATTTCCCCTGTGAAAATCGAGATAAAACCTCGTTCTCTAAAAGAGAACTCAGAATTCTCTAGCGAAAAATTCTTTACTGTGGCCCTTCAGAAGGATGCCTTGACAGATCTGAGGGGTGCGGCTAGGGCACCAGTGGGGAATTAGATTTCGTCGCTTGCAGAGTGTGTGCCTCTGATGAAGGAAGTTTCACAGCGTGCATCTCATGCTTGGCCGTGGTGAAGGTATATAATTTCGTCCGTGATCGTCTACAGCTGCTATATTCCCGGAAGTACCAGCATACTATGGTATCTTTTGTACTTCCAGGACTAGACACGTCGACTGCTAAGAGGAAAAATTCGTGCGGACATCGTAGCCGTGCATGATAAACATGAGCAGACTCAATGCTCCCAGAGTTACGTCAGCAGGAAGGTGGACTATCTAGAATATGGGGTGTTGACGGCGACGAAGATGGTTGGGGGAGACTGGGCGAGTCAACGACTAACGAAATGAACAGCAAGAAATAGGTGAGTGAGACAAGGATAGAAAGTAGAGAGTATCGGACGCAGCAGAACCAGGTGAGATGCCAGTGGGAGAGGCGATGCGGACGTCAGAGTTTGGGCCCTCTTGGAAGGCCCCCATGCGCCCTTTCTTTTGCGCGAGCCAGAACTAGTTGAGAACGTGCTATTTTTTTATTTTTTTTTTGAATGAGAACGTGCTATTATTCTGAGCATTCTCATAATTGGGGGGAACCGCGGGGATACGTCACGTGGGACCGAATCCCACGGGCATCGAGGTGCAGGCCCGTCCTGTTCCTCCGCGGCGAATTACAATGTCAACAACTGAACGATTCATGCAAGAAATGATGGCAGAACGACTAGCAGGTGACAATATCAGCCACCGTGACTACTCACTTTGACCATCGATTTCTGAACGATATCGTATCGAAAGTCCACAGACTGCACTAAGTCCGAGCTGCCGGAGGACCTCCACCATCCTCACGAACGTCCTCCAACAACTGCTTCAACAATCCATCATCCATCAAACAATCCTGCCCTTTCCCAGCACGCGCTCCGACCTGTCTGGCCGCGAAGCTAACGGCTGAATACGCATCCTCGACCCGGTCCAGCGCATGCTGCACGAGCACACCGGACGTGCGCACATCCGGGACGTACAAGCGAATTCGTGCGATACTTGCCCGCAAGTCACTTGTACACGCGTTGCGGAAGGCCTCGTCGAGCGCCGCAGCTTCCGCGGCTGACGCTGGTCGGCCCGTAAAGGCCCGCGGCGGTGTGCAGAGCAGCTCCGATGCAGCGGAGATGACGGACTCGCAGGCATGTTTCAATCTTGATCGATTCCCTGTAATTAGCGTAGAGACGTGTGAAAAAAATAAATGGGAGGTCCGGAAATTTTAAGTAGCAGTGGATGCGTACTCGTCTCGCGTCCGCGAGGTGTTCTGCGCGCATGCCGGCGAGAGATGCGAAGAGCGAGCCAGGGAGGAGCGTTGATGTGCGCGATAGCACAGAGGATAACATGTCTGGAATCCATGATTATTGAACATCTGGCTCCGGGGTGCACGGCTCGATCGGCTGGACTGACCTGCAACACCGTACTGATCTGCGCCTCCACCACCGCCACCTACTTGGGGCTCATCCTTCTGCGCAAGGTCCAGATTCCGCGTGATCTCCTTAAGGATCAATAGATGGCGGACAAGAAACAGTTGTCCATCGAATCCGCTCTTTGCTCTGACCAATCCTGCCGCACTCAGCAACGACCCATTGCACAAACTAACGGCCTCATGGGCAAGGTCATAGAAAATAGTGGGCTGTAGATGTATTACATATGATCAAGATAAACGTCACAAGGTCATAACTGGCTTGCCTGAACAAAGTCGTGTAGCTGGGAGAGCACCCACACTGTCTTGGAAAGCGTTGGGTACCATGTCTCGCGTTGGTTAAGCCCTGGGCCCTCAAATAGGCGGCTGATGCTCTGCTTCTCGCGAATCTCGTATCCTGTATGTGCTCCCTGCGCAGCTACCCATACTTTTAAGCAAGGATAGACAATGAAAAAGTGACACGTACCAGCAAGCTTATCTGGGTAAGCCAGATCCTGGGCAGTTGGAGTATAGTACCGTATGTCTGACTGTATCACAGCCTGTGCCTTGAAAAACAGCCTTGTTTGCGCATCCTGCAATACCATCTGCAGTAGATGACGAATGTGTAGTCTACCGAGGTCGTCATTCTTCTCCTCATTCTCTTCCATCTCGTCGTCCAGTGGCTGATCGAGAACCATCAGTGCTTGAAGCACAGTGCAAACTTCGCAGAGCACAGTTAGTCGAGGCTCGTGTAGGATACGGGGGCGCAAATCATCGTAGAGGTAATCACAAAGCGTTTCCAAGTACTGGCTGTTGGCGAGTAATCCGGTCAGTTGGCATAAAAACAAGCATACACTGTACGTACTAGAGTTCCTGCTTCCGGTGCTGAAAAATGCCCGGTACAAGTCAAATTCTTCAGTGCAAAGCTGTTTTAGGTAGCTACACCCGGCGCGTGTCTATAACGCGTTCATGACATGTTCGTTAGATGACTGAGGATATGATGGAAGAAGGCGTACCAATTCCACGAGTTCCGTCCTCGTAGGGTCCAGACCGCGGATCTAAGGGGTGAAATTAGGAGGTTCTTTCGCGCTCCGAAGTACGCCGCATGGCACTCCGAGAGCAGAGCTCCCAGTTCCTCGGGGTGTGAGTGGGCACAGCGCTCGATTCTCCAAGGAGAGGCGCAAGCTGCCCATCCACGGTGGTGAAACGCGTGTAAATAAGATGCATTTGTGCGGTGTCAGAGACATCCCGTAAACAGATCAGTGTTTAGGAAAGGTGGTGATATGTTCATCGCAGAGAAAGGCACCTGCTCGAAGAGTCGCCGCGAGACATCCTGGGTGAGTGCACGGAGAGATCCAACAAATTTTGATGAGTGACATTGCACGGGTCATACATTGCTGGAATCGTAGGAGATAGACTTCTGCTTCTTTGTAGTTTCTCTGGGGGTGGAGAGGGAAGGTGAGCAAGTTGACACACGCTGGCAGAAGAACGGGTCGTACATGGGATTTGAGAAACTCGATGCAGATGTCCACACGCTCAACCATATAGAGAAAGTCGGTCTGGAGAACGAGCGACTTGCCAGGGTGATTGAGCAGCCGCGTCGCATGTTCCAGTTCTTGAAAGTATTCCAAGGTTGTCCCGATAGCCGTTTGCAGCTCCACCAGTTGATCCTGTAAAACGACGACACAACCATCAAGCTCCTCTAAGCGTCCGAGAGGTGTGTGAGTGAGTGAGGTGATGCGCACCCGCTCGTCCAACAACTTTTGGCTGGCGTCCTGCAAACTTTTTCCGCCCTCCTCCACGCTCTTCCACTTATCCAACATACTCGCAACTTCTGTGTCGACCTGATCGATGCGACCGACAAGCCTGTCGCAAGTGTCGAGATGTTCCGAGATGCACAAAAGATGGAGTCGGAAGTGAGCCTCCTAGCTATGCGCCACTGAGCGGTCTATCAGCGCGAGCCAGTCGTAAATTTATTGTTTAGTCTGGACTGATTGCCTCGGATGCATTGCATGTGTGTGGACGACGGCCGGTTGACGGGAGCCCGGCGTGGGAGGACGGGAACCTGAACCTGAACGAAGCTTGACGCGTTGTAGGGGAGTTGATGGACGGGAAGCATTGCCAGAGTCCTCTCGTGAAGGCTGTGATGACACTGAGTTGCAAGGGATAACCGGGGAACATAGAAATGGGCTGGCTCTGACTGTGGATAATGGTACAGCTGCAGGCTTGATGGCTGCCACGCTTTTGGTCTCAGCATCTCCTAGTGGTGCCTTGGCTTCTTTTGGCTGTTGCGCGTGCAGATTCAGCAATTTCTATTGGTTCGGATCTGTTTTCTGATTGGTGGATATACAGCAGTCTAATCATCATACCTCACTACGACAGCTCACACATGGCACAAAGTGGAGCAACAGGAGTAGGGAGGCCGGACCCTCAGGTCCCGAAACACATGACATTTGGAGGAGCACTGGCAAGGCACAGTGAAGAGCCGGATGACACGGACGGTAGACACACAGGTAGTGTTGCCGCGGCTCGGCTCCGGCTAGCTCGGCTCAGCTCGTCGCGGCTCTCCACTGTTCAGGCTCCATGAGCTGAGCCATGATTGGCTCACACTCGACTCCAGCTCGGCTCAGCTCCGGAGCGGCTTAGCCCAGGCTAATAATTTTCGCAATTGTGTCCCGCGTGAACGAAGCTTATTCAAATCAACCTCATCCCCATCACTACGGGTCCACTACCGCTTCATACATTTCTGTGCATTTTTCTCCCCTCGTCCCTTTCATCGCTATAGCTCTCAAAACATTCACCCCTTCTCCTTTGCGCAGAAAGTCTTTTGTTCCCCCAGATTCCGACCTGGATGCTGACTCAAACCTTGCACGCAACTCATCATTCCAGATGACATATTCGGACGCTCCTCTATCCTCAGGAAACTTTCAAAGTCTTCTATGCCCCCAACCCCCATCGAGAATGATAAGGCCTTTTCCTGTCCACAGGTTCATCCTCCTCTCATTCAAAGCCAATGCCGCCTTTGCGGCTCTCCAACCCCCTACCCCCAGCACCCTCGACAACACCCATCCACGAGCCGGTCATGTCGTCACTAGTCACAAGGCCTTTGGTATCCCATAAAAATCACCCATCCTGTGCTACCACCGGGGTCAAGCGCAAATCAATTCCCCTCCCTGTCGCAACCCAAGCGCGGCATGACTCCTCTTAGCGTCACAAAGGCAGCAGGGATGGTTCCCTTGGACGTCTTGTTCCTCTTCTGGCACCAAAATTCCACACAAAACACGGATGGTCTTTTACGTAAACAGTCCACCTCGGAGGAGTGTTCTTGTCTTAGCAGAGGAGGCTGTCGACGTGTCTCCTGGGGGCCACATCACCAAACGCTTAGCCTGTAGCCGGCCAGTAAGCCAAGGGTTGATGGATAGTGTTGGTGAGTTACCTTTTCGTTCTTGGGCCTTTTTCCTGCTAAACTGTAGTCTAGCCATTATTTCACTCGCTGTCCGCAGCAAAGCCAAAGTGCGAGTCCACCATCTCAAGCTCGTTTTCCTCACCACACGCCCGCGTACCTCATCCACATCTTCCTCACTCATATCATCCCCCAAACACAGACAACGCACCATGCACACTAGCAACACGTCCATGTCATCGTCTCATCCCAAGCGCCAAGAAGCCGTAAGCCTCGTATGCACACGAAAGCCTTCCACCTCGCAACTGCGCCTTCCCAATGAGCAAGTTGAAAGCCCCTGCAGTGCAACACTTTTTTTTTCGGACCAGCTACAGTATCTGCCGCTCAGAAGCCTCGGCAACACCTGCACACCCCCGGCCTGCCACAGTCATAGCACTAGATTCCCCGATGAATGCGAGCAGTACACCTGCACATGTGCAACCGCTGCCAGTTTTTGGACATCAAGACTCAGCGTCTCGACACAGCTATGCAGGCCTGGATTCATCCCTCTTCTGTGGGACCGGCAAAAGTGGTTGTACATTCCCTTCCTCACCCTCTGTCCAAACATCATTCACCCATTGCGCGAAGCTGAAATGGGCGAAATCTCCGATGAAGATGAGATCGAGTTTTCGCCGGTCGAGGTAGACATTCCGGCCTTGGACGACAAGAGCGCGGAGGATCTATTTTTCGGCAACAGCTTTGTGCATTCCCGGGACATTGGGCCAGATACCAGCTTCGGGTCCTGTCGTGTCTTCACTCACCGTCAACTTTACTCAAAGTACACCATCTCCCACGTGATTCGGGGATTGTACTTTTCCGAGGACGAGGGCAACAGTACGGGCCCTAATATCGTACCCGACTTTGTACCACCTGCGTCGTGACACCGGTATACGATTGGCCATTCCGAGTCGGTGAATCTCTCAACGCCACGTCACTTACCCCACCTGCTGTCGGGCTGCAGCCCACTGACGCCCTCAACAAGCCTTTCCCGTCATCTCGGCCCCAAACCCTAAGTACGTCGTTCTGCATTCTTGTCAAGCGTGATAAACTAACCTTTGAAGGTGTCAAACAGTTCTTCGTTGCCGTTGAAAAAGAGGACTGGAAATTCGACACCTTATGCAACCTCTATGACACCCTCACCATCACACAAGCCGTCATCTTCTGCAGCACACGACGCAAGGTGCGCTTTTTTTAGTTGAACCTACGCTCTTATATCATTCCTCAGATGTCTTATAGAAAGAACAAGTCGAAAAGCATCCAGAAAGCCAGCTCCCGTCCGCCGCCGCACATCGTTACCGCCACCATCCCGTTTCCATGTCCATCATGCCCATACTCATGCCCACCCTTCTTCCCCTCTACCGCTCGTGAGTATACCCCTTCGCCCATGCTGCCCAGACTGCTTCTCTGCAACCGAGTGTGCGGCTTCGGACAGTGACGAATGGACAGAGAAATTCACGCGAGCGGCACGTCGCGGTCGGGTCCGGATCGAAACAGGAGAGCAGATCGATGGCCTATGCTGGACATTATAGTAGGCATCCATGACGTCTACTGTGTTAGCTGTCGCCGGTCGCAGGACGCCGACTCTTATCATTGTAAAGTGTGGCACAGAACAAGAAGCCGCAACGGAGAAAACACCTGGGAATCGCGGCAAGCGGGACAGTCAACTGATTCTCATGAACTTCTTTTCTCGTGTTACGTATAATGACCGGATGTTTCCACTACACTCTCCCCGTCCCCGAGAGTCGTCAGAACTCAAAACAGAGCCAGGACAAATCCAAGCCCAGGTAATATCTCATTTCCCTGACTCACATGTCGACTCAAATCCTTTCTACTATCAGGTGCAATTCCCCAGTCCCTTGCTCTCAGGAACAACAACCACCGACACCAGTCCCAACTTCATCAGGGCTCTCCCTCTCTCCCTTCCCACCTTCCCTCGCAGGCAGAGGTTTCCGACAAGTCCACCCCCGCTCGTCCAGCACGCCAGCATAACTCATTTGATCCTTTCCTAGCTTCCTCTGAGAGTGATTCCGACAACCCGCCGTCCACCCCCTCCAAGGGCAAAGCTCCTGTCTGCCCCGCTCCCAAGCTCTCTCCCCGTCCTAATGGCAAGCTTGCTTGACGTCGTCGGAACATTGCGAAAGTGCCCTTCACCCCAACTCCCACCACTATATCCGTCCCTCGCTCACCCACAGCCCCCATCCTGGCAGAGCCACCCGCTGAATTTGTCGCGCTCCGTTCCCATTCGGTCGAGCATGCAGTCAAACGAGGCGACAATGGATGTATTTCCTATCTGTGATGATCTGACTGATGTCGAGGACAACGACCTATTCGCGCCCTCCACACCCGCTCGTGTTGGGGCTAGCCACGTCACCTGGCAAATGTCTCCTGTCTACGATGATGGTCCCCCGCACTGCCCCGCTGTCTCAACCTCGTTCAAGCTTCTCGTCCAACCCAAAGCCGACGTCGACTCCTACCCCCGAGCGCAGGCACCACATGCCCGCTTTCCGAGTGAGGGTGTTTTCAATCTCTCCATGGATAAGGATTACACCCTCTCCCTATACATCTATCATCTCAAATTTGAGGACAATTTTCCTCCTCGTCGCCGTGTCGATTGGTGTAATTGGAGGGGGCGGTGTGGGCGATGGCGGTGGTGGTGACGGTGGTGAGGTCAGCGGACTCGTCCGAGGAGGCGACGATACAGAAGGTGCCGCAGAAGAAACTGGCCAAGGGCATCGTGTGCGGTGCAACCGATGTGAGGTGACACTGTGAGAAGACTCGACAGAATGCAGTGAGACACCCGCGCTGGCTTTGAGCAAACTTCCACATTCATTGCCGTACGCTGGTGGAGGAGCAAGGGTCCCTACGCTTGGGGCCAAACCCCACTTCTTCATGTTGGCTTCGATGAAGACAAAACTGCCTTGTCCAAGGTTGATGTGTAAACTGCAGGGACCGTTGGCACTGATGGTGGGGAAAATGTTGGCAAGTTGACCTCGTGCATGTCTACCTAGAAGGGTAGAAGGTAAGAAGAGGGAGATGGAATAGAGTGGATAGTTACTTCTGTATCAAACTGAGGGGGAAATTGATTTGAGGAGTTTAAGCTCCTTATTGGAAAGGTGACAATCCTGGCCTCCATGGTATCGCCTATCCCAGTTAGAATGATGATGGCTGTCTCATTGAGCGAGCTGAAGCTCGAGCGGCTCAGAGCTCGAGCGAGCCACGTGGAGCCATGAGCTTAGCCAATATTGGCACGAGCCGGTGCCCAGCTTGGCTAAGCTAATTTCGGCTCGGCTCCATTGGCTCAGTGGCTTCAAGCCGAGCCGCGGCAACACTACACACAGGCAGTACAGGACTATAATACAGGGGAGTGAGAAGAGGCCATGAAGCAGAAAAAAGAACTACTATACACAGAAAGAAAAGGGAGGGCATAGGTGGGTAAGCAAAAAAGGGGAAGGAGCATGAGCACAAGGCTAGAAAGAGAGATGTCAGCCAAAAGCTAAGAAAATGTAGAGAGAGAAAGAAGAAGGGCTGACCTGACAAGATGGGAGTCGCTTGGAGAGAAAGCCCCTGAAGGAAAGACGGCCCATCTTATCAGAGGGAGGATCCCACCAACCCCTAAAACTGTAGCACCCACTACTAATAGGGGCCGGACTCCCAAATCAGTCCTGAAGCGTGCAGATGCTGTGTCGAGACAAGACCTCGCTGAGAGGCACAGTCCTGTAGAAGAAAGACTGTGGTCTGTAGACAGCAGGAAGGAAAGGGATGTGTTGCAAGAGGAAGAGGATCTGATTAGACTACAGTAAACACGTTTAAAGCCGATGAAATTCCTTATTTGATTTGCTTATGATAACTCTTTCTTAATTGAGCAAATTGGGGATTTTGCTCTCTGTGTGCTACAGTATGTGTGGTACTGTATTGAACTTCGTCTTCGGGCACTGGGCAGCCCATTTCGTTTCCCCCTTCACGCGTGATCTCGTATCTCCCCTTGTTTTCGATTCAGCATCTGTATGCGAGTACCTGACCTAATATTGAAAAGACTGGCCATACCTCAGACAGACTCGTTGGCACTAACTGAATTCTGACGACACACTAATCAGAGGTTGCATATATACAGTGTGTACATGGCGAATTTATTTAGATGAACTGGGAACATATGCCATAGCCCAATTCAATCCATACACAAAGTTTGAGAAATCTACCTCCGTTCTATTTCTGCCAGCAACCCAGACTGTGTCAGCTTTATGAAGGTATGGCCGGTGAATGAGAGGAATCCACAAAAGGAGTTCCTTATCTTTCCCATACATCCATCCATCACTGTTGACGGGGAACTTGTCCATAAAGTGATCTTGCTCAATATCTTCTGCTCTGAGCTTCCCTACATGAACCATATGATCTCGTAAGGCCGAGATGATAGACAGCCCATTCGGACTGCACGCACCAGAGTTGGTCGATTCGGTGACTCCGGTAGACGATCCCACAACATCCAGCCCTGCTGTGGCATCCCACAGGCGAATCGTGCCATCTCCCGAAGCCGAAACAATCCGCTGCCCGTCTGGTGAGAATGCAACGTACTCGACCCAGTCAGAGTGTCCAATAAATGGGCCTGCTACGGCCGCCCCTGTTTCAGAATTCCACAAACGAACCGTGCGATCGTTTGAGGCTGACGCGATGCACTTCCCGTCCGGCGAAAATGCAACAGACGACACCACATCAGTGTGTCCAGTAAACGGGCCCACCACAACTTCTCCCGTTATGACGTCCCATACTCGAATCGTGCGGTCCCCCGAGGCCGACGCGATGCGCTTCCCGTCCAGCGAAAATGAAACAGACGACACCGCATCAGAGTGTCCAGTAAACGGGCCCACCACAACCTTTCCCGTTATGGCATCCCATACTCGAATCGTGCAATCCTCCGAGGCCGACGCAATGCGTTTCCCGTCGGGCGAGAATGCAACAGAGAGAACCATATAAGTGTGTCCAATAAATGGGCCCACTACAACCTCTCCCGTTATGGCATCCCACACGCGAACCGTGCGATCGTCCGAGGCCGACGCGATGCGTTGTCCGTCCGGCGAGAAAGCAACAGACATAACTGTATCGGTATGTCCGGTAAACGGGCCCGCTACAATATTCCCTGTCGCGGCATCCCACACGCGAATTGTGCGATCATGCGAAGCAGAGGCAATCCGCCGCCCGTCAGGCGAGAAAGTAACAAAACCGACCCAATGGGTGTGGCCAGTAAACGGACCTGCCGTGACCTCTCCTGTTGCGGCATCCCACACACAAATTGTGCAATCTGCAGAGGCCGAGGCTATCCATTTCCCGTCCGGTGAGATCGCAACAGAAAAGATCGACTGGGTATGTCCAGTAAATGAACCCGCTACTTCTCCTTTTCTGGCATCCCACACACAAACCGTGTGATCTCCCGAGGCCGAGGCAATGCGCTGCCCGTCTGGCGAGAGTGCAACAGAATATATGGAACCGGTATGTCCAGTAAATGGGCCTGCCACGATCTGCCCTGTTGCAAAATCCCACACGCAAATCGTGCGATCTCCCGAGGCCGAGGTGATGCGATTCCCGTCCCGCGAGAATGCAATAGAGAAGATAGCATCGGTGTGTTCAGTAAACGGGCCTGCTACGGCCAGTCCTGTCGAGGAATCCCACACACGAATCGTGCGATCATCCGAGGCCGAAGCAATGTGCTTCCCATCCGGTGAGAACGCAACACACCAAACGTATTCAGTGTGTCCAGTAAACGGGCCCGCAACGACATCTCCTGTTGTGGCATCCCACATCCGAATCGTGCAATCTCCAGAGGCAGAGGCGATATACTGCCCGTCTGGTGAGAATGTAACACAGAAGACCTGGTCTGTGTGTCCAATAAATGGGCGCACTACGACCTCTCCAGTTACGGCATCCCAAACACGAATTGTGTGATCGTCCGAGGCCGAGGCGATGTGTTGCCCGTCTGGTGAAAATGCAACACACCTAACCCAGCTCGTGTGTCCATTAAATGGGCCCGCTACAACCTCTCCCGTTGCGGCATCCCACACCCGAATCGTGCAGTCCCTCGAGCCTGACGCAATGCGTTGTCCGTCAGGCGAGAATGCGACAGAGAAGATGTCTTTAGTGTGTCCGAAAAACGGTCCCGCTACAATTTCCCCCGTCGTAGCATCCCACACCCGAATCGTGCGATCCTCCGAGGATGATGCGATGCGCTGTCCATCTGACGAGAATACAACAGAGTAGACCAGTCCGTCGTGTGCTTTAATAGTCATTTCTAATGCTGGCCAATCAGCCAACCGTCCGCGCTTCAAAGACAGTGTGTGAGGGAATAGGTGAAGGTGGTGGTTTACGATGCGGGAAGAGGATGGTGCGAAAGGAAGAGCTGATATGTATATATGCGGGAGACTCCTTGCTATTGCCATCCCGAAATACCGCACAAACGAGAACGCATCATTCACTAATGCCAACAGATTTTCAACCTCTGATTGGAATGGTCGCTGTAATTGTGCCCAATAGTTACTACATGTCGTATAACATGATAAGAGCTGCCTACCTTCTGCTGATCAGGCTGCAACCATGTGTTCAGAGATGCCAATGCTCGTGAAGCAAAACCGACACTGTTCATGATGCTAAGCACTTCCAGCCAAAAGAGAAACCTTGTCTCGAACAGCAATTGAAGCTTTGGAAACAGGTCCTCTTCAATATCGAGACGTTCTAAATGATCGCCCCAGAAGAGGCACGAATACGATAGAGCAGGCGGAATATATTCCAAAATTCGAGCTTCAAGGTCTGGGAGATATCTGTTGTCGAAATATGACGACTCGAGTTTGCAAATGTTGAATTTCAGCTCATTGAGCATTAATCCAAGACAGGAATATGCAAGCTGACGGTGAGCCTTGCCAAGGTCGATGTGGAATATCCCACTCTTCTCATCGGCCAGAAAATCACGGAAGGAGGTGTGAAGAGGGACGATCGGGAGGGTATCGTCGGATGAAGTCACGTTACTGAGCAGTGAGCCAAGGTGTCGGAGCATTTCAACAACGCATTCCGAATCATCGGGGTCAGGGTCCTCGGGGTCATTTGTGGCTGTATGCCGTCGCAGTGTAGTCAAAGAGCGGATGGAAAGCGGAGAGAGTGCAGCAAAAAGCTGCCCCATGACGGAACGAAATAGGGTCTGTGCTGCAACCGGTTTGAAGTACCCTTCCAGAACTTCTCCATATAGCTGGTCCAAAGGATCTTGCCCATCGCGACCTCGAGAGTGACCCAACAGACGCTCAATCACCTGCTTCTTGCTAAACCCAAAGCTAGGAGGAGGATTGTTTATTAGCCCGGATGCAACGGCTGCCCACTGAAATAATCCTTCCGCTGCCTTTGCCAGCTTGACCCCATGTCGTTCGAACAGGTTCAGAGGGAGTTCCTTCCGCAGATACAGGCCAATATCTTGTTCCGTCTTCGCACCCAGCTCGTGATCATCCATATAGAGGGTGCGCACGGATAACGCGTTACCAAACACACGTTCAATACCCCTCTCCGGCCTCGAGGTGATAAAGATGCGGAAACTTGATGGCAACTCGAACAGATGTTCAGCAAGAAATTTGTGTAATCCGCTTTGGCCGATTGCGTCACCACTCTCATCCAATCCATCAATAACGATGAGAATTGGATCGTCAAGTTGAACGTTCTTGACTGGTTCAAGGAGGAGCCGTTCGAAGAGTGTGCGATAGTGTCGAGTGCTACAAAGAGATGGATCATTCTTGAGTACCCTTCCGAGGGCGAGTTTAAAAGCTGGATAGCGATTGGAGAGGTCGCGAGCAAGTGTCGTGAACAGCTGATGAGCCTCGTCCTTGGAGCCCTCCTTTCGTAGAAAAGTGAAGTAAGAGCCGAGATGCTTGTGCTCGAGCCTCCGAGCGACTTCATGTGCAATCGAAGACTTTCCTGTCCCGGCCTGGCCGAGGAGCACGAGTCCACGTTGAGAATCACGGTTCTCGACCCAGTTGATGATATGGTCCAAGAAGTCTTCTCGTGTGCCCGGAAGACAGCGCCTGTCATCGCCAAATCGCCAGCCTCCTTTATAAGGCAATTCTCTGATTTTTGCGTCCAATTCTTTTTGCCCCCCGTCAGGAAGATTATACAATCGTACTGACGTCAGAACTACGCACCAGCTTCTAGCACAGCAATCCCAGTGACGACAGCAGTACGTGCGAGGAAATTGTCTCGGAGTCGAGCAAGGTTTGTGCGATACTCATCGATTTTCGCATCAACTCGGTTGACCACATTCTTCAAAGTCCGCTTTGCTGAAAATCGAATGTTTATGATGAATGGACAACAAGAGAGGCCAAGACGACGTACCAACTTGCACATTCTCCGCATACGATATGATGAATTTCGCACATTCCGAGACGCACTCCAGCATCTCATCCAGGATTTTTGCATGAGTGGATGCTGGCTCCATATTCTTCAACACGTCCGCCTCCTTTGCAAATTCGAATGCATCTTGTATCGCCTTGAGTAGTGTTTGTACGTCGTCATCACGCTGAAGCTGGAGTAGCAAAGTCTGGTGATACACGAAATCCATTGAACGTTCGATGTCCTCCGACAAGGCATGGGGACGCACCTCGGGAATCTTTGAGAGCAGAGTCCATGCCAACTGTGCATG